>JANHZU010077884.1:0-10541 GCA_032468055.1 Acrochordus granulatus | reverse complement strand
TGTGTGGACTTCAACTCCCAGAATTCCCCAGCCAGAATTAATTGTGGGAGTTGAAGTCCACACATTTCCAAATTGCCAAGGTTGACAAATCCTGTATCAGGTTTTTTCCATCTACCCAATCTACTAAATATCATAATTTGAAAGGCTGAATTTACTCTCATCTTTCTTTCCAGGTCCATTTGCAGCAGAAGTGGCCAAACATATCCCTCCAAGCATTGCTAAACTACATTTCCCAGCATCCTTCAATAATAAGTATATTGACTGAAGCTGCTGGGAATTGAAGTCAGCTAATCTAAAAAGCTAGGGGTGCTTTACCCTTGATTCATGATGGGGGAGATCAGGTTTTATATTCACTTCCAGCTATTTTTCAACAAAAATCTTTGGGCCCTTCTGGGCTCTTCTTCTGAGTCAAGAGATTGCTATATGGTTAACGTGAAATAAAGGGAAGTAAAACAAAAATTAGGTCTGGTTTTACTTTAAACTCCTTATGTCTCTTTTTTCAAGCTGAGTGCAGCTAATAGTTTTTTTTAATCTGCATACATTTTTATTTATGGTTTTATTCTCTTTTCTGCATACATTTTTATTTATGGTTTTATTCTCTTTTCATCATGCATTTTGCTATTTATATGAAACGGCAAGGCATATATTTAATATTAATAAATAGTAAATATATGTTTGTTGCAAAGCCTTTGCTGACATAAATTCACAGACACAGCTAAACCACCAGAAGATATATTCAGCCCTTAAAAAAAAGACATGGCATAAATTAAGTAATTAAAGTTCAGAGTATGGATCAATGGGCTTGTATGCGATCATTTCTTTTGTAAAAATGTATCCCAGCTCTGCTCTCATTCAAGGTGTTTGGCGTTGCAAAAGGTTAATACAACCATAAATAAACCTAACACATAATTAAAACAGCAAACAAAAGAATAAAACACAGTTAATGAGAATTCTTGCTCAGCAGGATTTTTTAGTGGCAATTCTGGGAAACGCAGCGAGGGCTTCTGGGAAGGTAGCTGAGGCTTCTGGGAACGGTAGTTCCAAATGTTCTGGAGGATAGCTAGACTGGAGAAAAACTAGGCAAGTATTTCTCAGTCTCACTAACTTTTAAGATGAGTGGATTCCAACTCCCAGAATTCCCCAGCCAGCGTGGCTATCTGGGGAATTCTGGGAACTGAAGTCTACACATCTTAAAGTTGCTGAGTTTGAGAAATATTGGTGTAGATGATTTAAAGCAAGATAAAATGCTGGATTCTTTTCCTTGCTGACTTATTATAGCCACTAGAGTTGCAATTTTATAGCTGTAATCTACTATTTTCATTATGCGCTGGGTTTGTTTAAATTATGCGCTGGGTTTGTTTAAATTATGGTTGTGCCATGACTGTTATCACAGTTCTTCCAGTTTTAATGAACACGTCGCAGGTTTAAGAGCATGACCGAGGCATCAATTTCTAACTTTTTGCTGCAGCTGTTGCGATTGTCTTTTTGGCTCTGAATTAAACCCAAATTGTTGAATAGGGCAAAAAACATCTCCCTCTGCCTGCTTTTTCCTTGGGGTCCCAATCAACTGAATCTGGGTTTTGCCTCTTCTGGGAAATTTAAATCTTATTCCAATGTATTTGGGATCGACACCTTAAGATTTGCTATGTAAAGACAATATGTCACCCCAATTTTAATTTCACATCAGAAATAATCTCCAGCAATGTTTCTGAATCTTGGCAACTTTAAGATGTGGGGACTTCAACTCCCAGAATCCCCTAGGCCAGCATGTTATATTAAATCCACCCAAGTTAAATTATCCATCAAATGAAAAAAAGGTTTTTGGTAATTTGCCCTGATTGGGTTTAATCCCTTTAGCTGACATTCTATCAAAAGTTGGGGCGGTTACTCCCTTGCAATCGCCCACGATTGCCAGTTTTCATAAGAAAAGGGTGATAACTAATCCACAAGTGTGGACTTCAACTCCCAGAATTCCCTAGCCAGCCAGGAATTGAAGTCGACCCATCTTAAAGTTGCCAAGGTTCAGAAACACCGATCTATACTAGCTTTCATTGTTGGGTTCTTGGCCACATTCCCTCTATGCTGCAAACGGGGCGGCCACATAGTGTCCATCGCACACCAGCACATGGACTCAAAAGTCTACCAACAAAGGCGATCTTAGAAAGTCTGCAAGCGTGAACAGCCAGTGATGGAAGGGGGTGAGTCAGCGTGGACAGGGATGGTGAGAATCAGTTATCCATGGGTTGTCAAAGGACAGTGCGCCACATGCGTTAAGATACATCTCCACTTCAGGTTGGATCTGGAATCTGAAAGTGCACCATCGAGCATGCAACTGGACTTCTGATGTTCTTCTCTTTGTTTTGTGCAGGAGTTTCCCCACTTTGAGAAGCCCTAAACCTAGCCCTCATCCTAGAGAAATAATCCAGTCATCTTCCTTGGCCTATGACTCCAGAAGTTATTCCAGACTTCTGGAGTCATAGGCCAAAGAGGTTTAACTAGAATAAGTAGCTAGGATAAAGCTACCCCATGTTCCTTCTATGCTGCCCCCAGCCCAGGGTCAACCCACTGCTGGTCAGAAGATATGTCCCTCTGCTTCCTTGGCTTAGAGATAACCTTGATGTTCTCAGAGGTGGTTGTCATCAACATTTCAATACCAGGGTAGAAAAGAACATTCATGCTCAGGGGTAAAGTTTGCTGACGCACCCTCATGCACCGATGATGAAACGTCTGCTGGAAAACAACCAAATTCCCAGAACATCAAGATCCCAGTGATTCAGTCCTAAGATAAAGCTCATCCTCAGCTTATGAGTGATCACTTAGCGACCATTCAAAGCTGTGACAGACCTTCCCCAAAGGTACTTACGACCTGGTTCCAAAGTTCTAAACTGCTGCCCCCTCTACGGTACGTGAGCACTTTGGGTGGTGAATAACCAGCTCACATTTATGCCCATTTAACAGCATCCTGTGGTCATGTGACTGCATTTTATCACCGAAAAACTGGCATTCACTTTGATTTTTGGCAAAAACGCCCCACTGTGAGCAGTAGGTTTGCTTTACGACCACAGCAATCGCTTTAGGATGCCGATGTTCACTTAACGACTGCAGGACAAAAGGTTGGAAAATTGGGTTGGCCAAGTGGGTGAGCCACTTTATGACTTTCAGGACTTACGACTGTCATAGGCGGGCTCCCTTATGGTTGTAAGTCGAGCACTACCAGTGCTCGCCACTCTTGCAAACCTCCTGAAGGCTCGGTCAACGAAAGACTTCCTCTTTTTATCTTGTTCAAAATACATGGCGAAGTTACACCATCAGTGAAAAGCGGTGCGCACTGAATCAATTCCTCAAGCGCCAAAACGATGACAAGAGGAGAGCGCCTTTGTCGCCGCTCTTAAGAGGCTCGATCAGATAGCCGAGCAATTAATCTAAGGTTTGTCGCCCTCGTTAAATGGAATTTCCTGTCGTTTGATGCCTTTTGGGGTCACCGGCTCAGGCCAGGAGTAATCGAGAGAGGCGGGGGGGTGTCTGTTAACCATGTAAAGGAGAGTCAGCGACGCTCTGCTGCTTCATGCTCTGCGCGCAGGAGGAGACGGGCTCACCGGCGCCTTTCCTGCGCATTGGGTCTCTTTGCGCGCGTTCCTGTTTTGCTTTCCGAGTCTCAGGCAGCTGAAAAGCTCTCCTAGAGGCAAGGTGGTCTTTGTCCCCCTTCCCGTCGGGGAGACTGACCCACCCCGGGGAACTGGGCCCCGGAGGGCTCCTCTGCCGCTCCTCCCCCTGCCACGGGTTTGGCTCAGACGGCCATGCTCTGCTCTGGAGAAGCTGCTGCTTAGTTCGGGGTTCCTTCTTTATCATGGCACGTTGTCCGTCCCAAGCCGTTGGGTAATCCAGGAGGACCCCCTCCTCTGGCTTTTCCTCTCTCCTTCCCTCCCATCTTTCTTTCCTCCTTTCCTTCCTTTCCCTTTTTCCTCCCTCCCTCTTCCTTCTCTTCTCTGCCTTCTTCCTTTCCCTTTCTCCCCTCTGCCTCCCCTTTTTCCTCTTTACCTCCCTCTGCTCCTTCCTCCCTCATTCCCTCCTTCCCTCTGCTTTTTCTCCCTCCCTCTTCCCTTCCTCCTTTCCTTCTTCTCCCTTTCTCTTCCCTCCCTTCCTCCCCTTTTACAGCATGTGAGGTGAGTGGAACAAGGATGTCTTGTTAACCTGACTTTAAGTTAGCATCTTGCGTGAATGCTGCGAATGTTTGGTTGCCTCTTGTCTGTTCAACCTTCCTTGCAATAAATCCAGAGTGATTTGTAGATTTGTAGAAAACACATTTATAATGAAACAATGAAAAGGTAAAAGTTTCCCTTGCCAGTTGTGGCTGACTCAGGGGTGGTAGTCATCTCCGTTTCATAGCCGAAGATGCTTCCATGGTCATGTGGCCGCATGACTACACGCCGAGGCGCACGGAACGCTGTTCCCTTCCCACCAATTTGGGCAGTCCCTACTTCTCCACTTGCATTTCTACATGCTTTCGAACTGCTAGGTGGGCAGGAGTTGGGGTGAGTAATGGGAGCTCAGCCCGTTACATGGTGGCGCCTGGGTCTCGAACCCGGGCTCCGGCCTTCTGGCCGACAAGTCCAGTGTCTTAACCGCCAATGTCAATAAAGACATTTTAAATGCCAAATATTAGCCTAACATTAGCCCAATTTGTACCATCCGGGGAACTCGCTGTGGATCCTAAGACTGATGGAATCTGTAGTCCAGTGCACCTGGAGTACGTCAGGTCGTGACAGCCTTTATTTAATTCGTATTTCCAAATCAACCCGCTTTCTGATTCAAAAAGAAAAGCAGACTTACCTGACGGACGTGGAGCCTTTACCTAGGAGGAAGTGGGAGAAAACGCGTTAGCTGCAAGATCATTTTTGAGAGTTTCCCCGACGCCCTGCCGAACTCGGATGATTGCGGCAACTGAGCCTAGGACGGGAAGGAGGAATGACTCTGGTTCTCACAGGAGGCGCTTCGGGAACCGCACCGTTCTCCAGAAGCTCCTCTGCCTTGTGACAGTTTGGACCCGAGGCCAGGCAAGACGAACTCTGAGGCTAACTAAGTTGCAGCGGAGGGTGCCAGGAGCGCAACGAGAGCCGTGCTGAAAAAATGATTCGCCTTAGTCCCCCCATCGGCTTTCTGCTCAAGGAGGTGCGCATCGAGCACCACAGTGGGGACTGTCAGAGGCAGCGTGCTCCTAAGGATCTACCCCTGGGGCGGAAAAAGAGGATTACTCATCCTTGAGACTTCCCTGAAGCGCCTAGGAAAGCCATTGCCCCTCTTAGAAGCCCAGCCTGGGAAGGCTATAAGACAATTTGCGGAGAAAACACCCCCACACCCCGATCCCAAGTTCTCCTAGCTCCCCTGGGTCTTGGCACGGAATCTCTTGCAAGAATCTTCTCCTGTTCCCAGAAGCTGTCACAGAAGCAACTACGGATAGTCCTCGACTTACAACTGCAACTGGGACCAGAATTTCCACGGCTAAGGTAGTTGGAAAGGAAGCCATGCTTGATTTTATGACTTTTTTCTCCGCAGATGTTAAGTGCATCACAAGGTTGTTAAGCGAATCTGGCTTTACTTGTTGAGTTGGTTTGTCGGAGGCCAGCTAAGGAGCTCGCAAATTGCAATCATGCGACAGCAGGATGTTGCAACTGTCATAAATGTGAATCAGATTGTGTTCACGTGACCATAGGGATGCTGCAGTGGTTGTAAGTCTGGGAACTGGTTGTAAGTCACCTTTTTCTACACCACTGTAGCTTTGAATGGTCATTTAGCAAGTGGTCATACACTAAGGACTGCAGAGAGTCCTTGACTTACAACCACAATTGTGAACCAGAATTTCCATGGCTAAGCAAGATGGTTGTTAAATTTTATGATCTTTTTTGCCACGGTTGTCAAGCAAATCATTGCAGTTGTTAAGTGAATCACATGGTCATTAAGGGAACCTGGCTTCCTCCTATTATTAGTTAATAATAGACTATTATTATTTAATAATTTAATGGTAATTAAAGGAGAGAGAATTTTGTCTCTGAGAGTAGAGATAAAGCTGAACTTGCTTGTTGGAAGACTGCTGTGAATGGTGATCATGTGACTCCAGGACACTGCAATTGTTGTAAGACATGCCGGTTCACAGGTGCCCCAATTTCGATCATGTGACTGTGAGGATGCTGCAACGGTCGTAAGTGTGAGGATGAGTCATAAGTCACTTTTTTCAGTGATGTTATAACTTTAAACAGTAGCTAAATGAATGGTCGTAAGTTAAGGACTACCTGTGGCTGAACTACCTTTCCAGGATCCTTCTGGGTTTTAAAAACGGATTGAGCCTGAGTTCAGTTTTGCTTCAGGACTGATTCATGTGCCTGCCACAGCTTTTGTGCGCAGCAGCGCTGCATCTTGCTGGCATTTGGCTGGGCAAACCACTGAGAGACAGATGGACACAAAAAGCCCAAATGAGGCATTTAGAGAGCTGCCTGGGATTGGATCACCGAAAGAAACACAAGAAGAGGTTGATGAGCTAGGAAGGGAGGAGCAGAACCCAGAACAGTTTTTTTTTGTTTTGTTTTTTCCATTTCAGGAAAGCATCTGGTTTAAGCAGTTAAATGTTAAGTTCAAGATTGCTGGTGGGATGGGTGCACCCACTGCTTTTTCCTACAATTATCTGCAAGTGTCTCATCCCCTACTGCTGCCAGAACAGCTGCTTACTATAGGATCAGCCCTGCCAGGAAGAACCTTGTTGAGATATAGCAAAATTGCCAAAAATATGCAAAACTTCCTCAAAAAGGCAACTGGACTTTTATTATGTGAGACAATCAGAAAAGTTTTCGTCTCCTATCTAGGAGGCTTCCTCAGTTCCAGGTGAAAGGAAAGAGGTGGCAGGAATATATAGGCTTCTCACAAAGCAGGATACAGGACACAGATCAAAAAAAATTCTCACATAACAGGCTAGCAGAGTGACAGTGCCAAAACATTAAAGATTTAAAGACCAGTTTTGCCCTTAAGGGTCAGTGCAGTGACACATCAGAGGATGCCGAAAGGTTTTTGTGAAGATGAAACAAAGCTGAGTTGTAAACAGGAGACATTTGAAATCAAATTCCCCCACCATCCCTATTAAGAGAAGCCTTTAATGTGCTTACATAAATAGATTCTTTGATTCCTCATGATAAACAGTTTGTTTCTTTGTCAAGGATCTGGAATTTGCAGTTATCAAAGAAATGTCCCTGGTTTTTAAAGTGTAAATGGACTGCATATAATTCAGATGTTTATGTTGATGAAATCTCTTGTAAAGTGGCTGTTTTGTCTCCCCAATGTAAAAATCTGAACAAACTTCATTACATTGTATGGCATAATTATAAAATAATAAGTTCCTCTGATACTCCAGCAACATATGGAATGGGAATGTTGCTATGTTTGTTAAAATCTTCTTCTGCAGTGGATGTGGGAGGATTCCTTTTAGAATTTTTTGTGGCTTTGACAAAGGACCAATTTGGATAGCCATAATTATTGAGATTTTTTCATATGAACATTATCTTTCATGGCTATTTCCTCGTTTGTAGGTAAAACATCAGTTTGAATTGGATTTCAATTGTCTCCTGTTTATAATGTACCGTTGCCTCATCTTCACAAAACCTTTCAGCATCTTCTGATGTGTTATTGTGCTGACCCTTAAAGGCAAAACTGGTCTTTAGATCTTTATTGCTTTGGCATTGTCACTCTGCTTGCCTGTTATGTGAGAACTTTTTCTGGTGTGTGTCGTATATCCCGCTTTGTGAGAAGCCTATACATTCCTGCCACCTTTTCCTTTCACTTGGAATTGAGAAAGTCTCCTGGATAAGAAAGAAAATATTGTCTGATTATGTCAAATGATAAAAGTCCAGTTGCCTTTTTAGAAAGTTTTGCATTTTTTGCAAGTTTGAATAAAACATAACTAGGATTAATGAGAATATATATGGACAATTTGTTGAGACATTTGCATGATTAATCCCCAGTCACTAGCTTGACCATGTACCTGCCTGCCTGTCTTACCTAAAGACTATGAGCGGGCTGACCTCAGAAAAGCTAAACAGTGTAGACTTTAATGGAAGTTCCACAGAAAATAATGGAATTGTTAAGTAAACTGGAAAGTAGCAACCATAAGGAAGGCTAGGACAAGTCCCTTTTATACTGGGCCAAAGAAAGTACAAGGACATCTCCATGCAGTGACGAGGAGGCATCTCATGACGTTGGCTGACCTCAGGAAATATAACAAGGTTGGACTTGGTTAAGAGGGAAGCACTTCCACCTACCCTGGGAAATCATACTTCTGGAGGAGAGTCTGGGAAGTCACTTCCATACTGCTGCCAAGAAAAGTACATGACTGTATCCACGATCCCATCAGGAATTCAGGACAACTTGAGAAGACCTCAGCTATCCATCCATCCATCCATCCATCCATCCATCCATCCATCCATCCATCCATCCATCCATCCCATTCATTCATCAATTCACCAAATCATCCATCCATCCATCCATCCATAACATGAATCACTTGGGAAACCTAACCATATAAATGATGACAGCATGTTTAAAGACATCACATGAAGACCTCAATGCATGAAGACTCCTTCAGTGCATCCACCCATCATGATGATCATCATGGGATGGCCAAGGTACTGAGCAGAACATCAGACAACAAAGACCAATGAATACGGATTTTTACCTTTGCTGTGTCTTGCTTGGATGAGGTAGATAACTGCAATCACCAAGATAACTAGTATTACACAAACCACCACAGCAGTGATTAATATGGTTGTTGAATCACCTGCAGAAAGATTGCATGGCTTCAGTTTAGGGATGATTTCTTCAGCTGTCTTCTTAGTCAGTCAGCGCTTATTTACAAAATGTATCTGATGGAATATGTTGACCGTCCCTGTCTTATTACAACTCTGGGCAGCTCACAAAATAAAACAAGAAAAAAACTCAAAGCCATTTGGTGGAACAGTTTCCTCAGGGGCTTCACCAAAAAGGCCCCAACATTTTAAATGGCAGTCACAAACCTGCAACTAAACCTTTCTCCCCTTTAAGGCCCATTACTTTGACTTTTTTTGACACCTCCTCTGAATATTTTGATTTTAACAGTACCGTATGTAGTAGATTAACAGACCACCAGAAGAAGAATTGCAGAAATATAATAAAACCCATCTGAACCTGTTCTGATTGTGACCCTTAGACCATCCCATGGCCTGTTTTCCCACAATTCTAAGGACTTGGATGTCAACTGTAGCATGAACTTGAGTTTTATATAGAAGAGTAAATCAGGAAAAGGCCTCTAAATGTCTCTATTTTCCAAAAGAAAGAGGGAAAAAATAAAAGACAATCTCAGGATGGAGATCCACAGAAACGACCTTGCAGAAGGAACTAAAACAGTCAGCAAAATATGACTTAAATCCAGGAGGAGAAGATTAGAAAGAAATGCAGAAGAGCTCTGTCTTATCCCTCTGGAGTTTAAGAGGGAAGGAGGAATGCTAAATGCTCTCACCTTTCAAGAGTCTGTTATTCTAGCTCAATGTTTCTCAGCCTGAGTGGCTTTAAGTTGGGTGGATTTCAACTCCCAGAATTCTCCAGGAAACTGTCCAGGGAATTCTGGGAGTTGAAGTCCACACATTTTAGTTGCCCAGACTGAGAAATACTGCTAGCCTATCTCAGTAAAACAAAGTTCCAATATTACTTGCGGAGTCTATTTCCTCGCCTAGTTGACCTTGAAAGTCTATCATCAATCATGAAAGCATTTTTGTTCTCTTCTTTTGCAGAGAGTTTAAGGGGAACTAATCTGAACTTCTTCCAAATGTTTTCTTTCTGTTTTGCTAAGTGTCATCGCCTAATTTCTTCAGGGTCAACTCTGTGGTTGTCTACACTCACTTGGGCCAAGGCAGGACCTCTTGCTCTGGGTCCAGATCTTCCCCACATAGCATCTGTGCTGAATCTTGGAGTAACAACCCATCACTCAAATATTTTAGAGCAATCTGAGAGGATGCATGAAAGACCAAATCAAGAAAGACCAAAGGACCAAGGTGGAATAAAGTAGGAAATGGAGGAGAGGGGGCATATGCAACAAAAACTCCGAAGAATCATTCTAAAAGCCCATACTTATGTTCTGAATTACCCTTCAATCTTCGGTTGTCTTCAGTTTGCGTCAAAATGAACAGTGTGGTTGTCTCATTGACCAGAGGCTGGGAATTATGCTGACCCTGGCAAATGAATGTGGAGGAGTTCCTGTCTTCGGTGGCCGTCACCTCCAGGGAACTCTTGAGGGAAAAGGTCCCATCGGCATTCGGGGTGCTCGGACCAGCCATTCCTCTTCTGCTTGGTGCATCCTTGGCAAAGAGCTCCACTTTTGTGTCGTCGGGATAAAAATTTTCTGCGTTGCAAATGACCATCACGGTGGTGTTCAGCTGGACGGGGGAGGCTGGGCTGGTCCAAAGGCGCACCGTGGGGGGAACTGAGCAAAGAAAGCCCAAGGGATGCGTCAAAAGAGCTTCAGACTCATG
>JANHZU010077628.1:0-10547 GCA_032468055.1 Acrochordus granulatus | reverse complement strand
CGGCAATCTTAATTCCAGCTGGTGATTCATCCAGCCCAGCATTTTGCATGATGTACTCTGCATATAAGTTAAATAAGGAGGGTGACAATGTACAGCCTGTCATACTCCTTTCCCAATTTTGTACCAATCAGTTGTTCCATGTCCAGTTCTAACTGTTGCTTCTTGACCGACATACAGGTTTCTTCGGAGACAGGTAAGGTGATCTGATACTCCTATTTAAGAATTTGCCAGTTTGTTGTGATTCACAGAGTCAAAGGATTTAGAGTAGTCAATGAAGCAGAAGTAGATGTTTTTCTGGAACTCTCTTGCTTTCTCCATGATCCAGCAAATGTTGGCAGTTTGATCTCTGCCTCTTTGAAACCCAGTTTATACATCTGACCTTTTCCAATCCTGTGGCCACTGGTGAGTTTTCCAAATTTGCTAGCATATTGAGTGCAGCACTTTAACAGCATCATCTTTTAGGATTTTAAATAGTTCAGCTGGAATACTACATCGACCACACCATTGTAGTTATCAGGAACATTTAAATCTTTCTGGTAGAGGTCTTTTGTGTATTCTTGCCACCTCTTAATCCCTTTTGCTTGTGTTAGGTCCGTACTATTTTTGTCTTTTATAATGCCCATTTTTGTACAAAACGTTCTCTTGATAACTCCAATTTTCTTGAAGAGATCTAGTCTTTCCCAGTCTATTGTTTTCCTCTATTTCCTTGCATTTTTCATGTAAGAAATCCTTCTTATATTTCCTTGCTATTCTCTGGAAATCTGCATTCAGTTTGGTATATCTTTCCCTTTCTCCTTTGTCTTTTACTTTCCTTCTTCCCTCAGCTACTTGTAAAGCCATATCAGACAACCATTTTGCTTTCTTGCATTTATTTTTCTTTGGGATGGTTTTAATAGCTACCTCCTGTGCAATATTACACACCTTTGTCCATAGTTCTTAAATCTATTAATCACCTCCACTGTTTTATAACATAACATGTCACTGAGGTCATACCTTAATGGCATACTGGTTTTCCCTAGTTTCTTGCCATAATCAGCTCCAGGTCTTGTTTTCAATAACTACATAGAGCTTCTCCACCTTCGATTGCAAAGAATAAAATCAATTTGATTTTGATCATCTGGTGATATCCATGTGTACAGTCGCGTCTTGGGTTGTTGAAAAGTCTATTAGTTAATGACCAGCGTATTCTCTTGATGACATTCTGTTATCCTTTGTCCTGTTTCATCTTGTCCTCCAAAGCCAAACTGCCTGTTACTCCAATTATCCTTTGACTTCCTACTTTAGCATTCCAATCCCCTGTGATGAAAATAACATATTTTTTTGGTGTGAGTTCTAGAAGGTATTGTAGGCCTTCATAGAACTGATTAAGTTCAGCTTCTTCAGCATCAGTGATTGGGGCATAGACTTGGATTACTGAGATGTTGGTTTGCTTTGGATTTGAAACAGGATCATTCAGTTGTTTTGAGATTGTAACCCAGTACAGTGGTACCTCACAAGACGTGAAACTCACAAGACGTGAAACTCACAGGATGAGCAAAAAAAATAAAATTTATTCCGCTAGACGAGCCGCAACTCACATGACAAGCAAACTTCGCACGATAACTTGCACGTCATCAGTCAGCGCACCCTGTATCTCTCTTTCAGGCAGCAACCCCATGTGAGAGTTCTGCCAAAGTGGCAAGTGCACGTGTGCATTCTGCCAACTCTACTGCATGCTTTACTCCATTGTTGCACAGGCAGCAACCCCGTGCGAGAGTTCTGCCGACGTGGCAAGTGCACGCGTTCTGCTGACTCTGCTGTGTGCAGTTTACTTCGTTGCTGTGTGCAGTTTACTTCTTTAATGTGCGTGTGACTGACCTTGCCAGAATCCTGATCCCAATGAGCCCCCTCGTTGCATAAACAGCGTAAATTAAGTGAAAGGTGTTCATGAGATGGAACTCTCGAGACTTCAAACTCCAGATTCAATCTCCAAGCAGTCCCCTCCCCCTCCTCTCCTCTCCTCTCCCTCATGCCAGGATATTCTCAAAGCGAGCGCATGCACATGCACATACACACACAAAAAAGCAGAAATTGTCCTTGTCCTTGCCCAAAATAAAGCAGAAATTCCCACTTGTCACTTCTCCCCTCATAGTACGGAGGCAAGAAGCACTTCCAAACTGCCCACAATGGCCGGAAAAGCTGAGGGAAAAGGCCCTTTTGCCTTGAGTGGCGGCGGCCATGGATCCTCCAAGCCAGCAAGCAGCAGCCAAGGCCAGAATCTGCCTCGAAGCAGATCCATAAGTGCTGGTTAGTTTTTTCTATTTCTGCTTTATATCATGTGTTAATCATGGTTACTTGTTTCAGATGTTAGGGACGTTCATTTCCACATAAAATTCTGTTGAAAATGATTTTTTGGTGAATATTTTTGGGGGCATGGAACAGATTGTCCGATTTTCTATTGTTTTCATTGGGAAACCTTGTTTTGCTTTAAAAGCATTTTGTGCTAAGAGTGTTCTTCCAGAATGGATAAGTCTCGTCTTGTGAGGCACCACTGTACATAATATAGATGATTTTGTGTACTTGTTAGAATGTCTACTAAAATAGAAAAATGGGTAGAGATAAAACATTAAGACACATAATCATAATGTCCCCTGCCTGTCACTACTTGAATATAATGCCCACCCTAAACCACTCAGTGACTGTCCTGGCCCCCAGATTTCCCTCCCTGGAAATCCCTCCATTCCAAATACAGTGGAACCTCACAAGACGAGCAAAAAGTTTAATAAAATTTATTCCGCTAAACAAACAGTGACTCACAAGACAAGCATACTTCACGCAATAACTTACGCATCATTAGTCAGTGCGCTCTGTATTTCCTGTTCAGGCAGCAACCGCATGAGAGTTCTGTCAACACTGCCACGTGGTTTACTCCATTACTGTCCAGACAGCAACCGCACGAGAGTTCTGCCAATGCTGCCACATGCAGTTTACTCCATTACTGTCTGTGTGCTGTACTGTGAGACGTTGCTGCAGGAAAAGGGCCTTTTGCCTCCAGCGGTGGCAGCAGTGAATCCTCATTGTTAATCAGTTAATCATTGTTACTTGTTTTAGTGCATAAAATTCTGTTGAAAATTATTTTTTGTGAATATTTTTGGGGGTGTGGAATGGATCATCTGATCCCCTCATAATAGGGAGGCAGGTTAAGACAAGAAATATTTCCAAACTGCCCACAAAAGATCCCCGGAAAGGCATTGCTGAGGGAAAAGGGAAAAGGCAGTTTTGCCTCAGCAGCAACAGCAGTGGATCCTCCAAGCTAGCAGGGGATGCTGGACAGCAGCCAGCCTAGCAGCAGCCTCGAAACACATCCATAAGTGCTGGTTAGTTTGTTCTATTTCTGCTTTATATCATATGCTAATCATGGTTACTTATTTCAGATATTAGGGACAATGATTTCTACATCAAATTTCATTGAAAATTATTTTTGGTGAATATTTTTGGGGGTGTGGAACGGCTGACTTTCCATTGTTTCCTGTAGGAAACCTCATTTCGCTTTAAGAGCATTTCGCACTAACAGCGTTCTTCTGGAATGGATTAGTCTCATCTTGTGATACACAAATATAAACACTCATAATCAGCCAGGCACATTATTGGATCCCATACTGCTTTAGCCCTCATTTTCAGCACAATGAGGACCCCACTATTAATCCCCCATCCAAACTGTGTCCCCATCCCCAGATTCTTTCACTGACCACTTGGGGGCACCAGTCTCACCACTTCTCTTGTCCTGACTCTCACTCTGGAGAAGAGTGTCCATTCATGCAACCATTCACTCCATTCATACAATAATATCCACCCTTGGACCTCCTGCACATCTCTCATCCTCAGGAGGAAGACCCACCACTACACACTGGAGGGACCTCCCAGGGACCTCTGATTCATGTCTGGGCACAGATTCCACAGTCCAATCCACTCTGTAGGGGACTTTCCTCTGACTTAATGAAGGCTAGTGTGGATCCATCTTGTCCATTTGATACTGGTCCCCAAGTGCCTGGCATACCATTGGGCATCTACTGTCCAGTTACGTCTCTTGTTGCTCACCACTGTGCTGTGCTTCTGTCTGGTCATCTGGTTTTCTTTGAGTCCATGTCAGTTATTCAACTGTTCATCAGGCCCCAATTGCTCTTGGGACCAGCCTCTTAACTGTTCTTCGAGCTGGCCACTTTGCTGCTCTTCTGGTCATTCATTGGCTCGCCTCTTCTCCAACTGGGTACTCAGTTTGTCTTTGAACTGTACACCCTTCAGCTTTGCTCCTTGGGCTCAATTGCCCAATGGCCAGTCAGCTGTCTAATGAATAGTCCCAGGGGCAAATAGGTCACTCAGGTTTTCTCAGGCTGGCTGCTAACTTAGTTTGTTCCTGGACAGGACTTGAGCCTTTGGCTGCCAAGTTACTTTCTCATGCCAAGGCTCAGATGATTATAGCCACTACAGCTCAGCTGTTCCCAACACTCTGATGTTTCTTTGGTGTTTCTCAGGGTCTCATTGGCTGGACTTGGTAGGGTTCTGTAAAAGTCTCAGACCCTGGGACTTCAGGCAGCCAGATTGCTGCCTTACTCTGCCAACACCCAGCCAATCATTGCCATTGTTGCCACCACTTCTGCTGCGATTCATCTGTTCTCAGCAACTGTGTTCTTGGCAGCAGAACTTCTTGATTTGCTGGCAGAGCACCTTGGCAAGTCCCACAACCTAGATTCCTGGGAAGAGCCACATGGAATTATGAAATCTGGCAAATTTTAAGAGCATTTGTAGAAATTGAATTTGTCAAGCAACATCTTGAGGAAAAAAATAACTTCTCAGTTCAGTGGTACCTAAATACAACCCGATCTTAATCTGCACTGAACTTCAAATCTGTTCTGAAAATCCCTCATAGGATTTACAACCTGTTGCAGTTAGCGGAAGGGATCTGGCATGTTCAGGCACCAGATGATGCGAAAAGAAAGGAGATGGACAAAAGCGCTAATAGGAAAATGGAGAGGCAGGAGCTAGAAGATGGAGCATGATGCATGAAGTATTGAGCAAGCATGCACACCTTCCTGAGCCCACCTTCTCTCCTTTTATTCACGTGTGCTATATTACATCATTCAGTTGCAGGACATAGATACAATATAATCAGACAGGTCAATTGGGCAAGGGTTAATCATTACTTATCACGAGTTCCAAAGGCAGAAATATCCCCCCAAGTTCCTGCTTACTCTGTAATCGGGCTTTCATGGGTTTGCCCATGAGGTGCCAAATCTACAGGAAGCAAAACTCAGTCCGGATAAGCCTAGATGAGATTAGCTCTTGCAATATTTACAGGAAGCAAAGTTTAGCAGGAAAGTTTAGCAGGAAAAGAAGCAAAGTCCAGCTGGATAAGCCTGGACAGGATTATCCCTACAAGCCCATTGCACAAATCCATGACGTACAGTTAGTTTATAGTTTAGAGTGTATGTGGATGCAGAAACTAGGTTGAATAACTCAAGAGTTTCATTAATCATGGTTAGTCATGCCATTAGGCACTTCTAACTGGGCGTGTTCTCATAGAAAATTTAACCTGGTTACACAATCAACCAATTTTCTTTTACATTATCAAATGGCCTGAGACCATACAATACATTAAGCTACCTCTTCTTACCTTTCAGCAAAATGAAAATCAAATTTAATATGTTGTACAAATACAGCCACTGGAGATGATCCATCTATCATTGATCTGTTAAAATACATTGTATGTACATAGACATTAGGTACTCTGCAGCTATTTTTTAACTGATGATCATAGTGCCGGTGGTCAGGATAATGGTGAAAGCAAAAAAGGAAAAGGGAAGATGATAATGAGGACAATGTTGTCTGGATTAAATTCTGCCTCACAATAAAAATCTGTGAAGGGACTCAGGATAATTGTCTAACAAAAGGTTCTCTTCAAAAACACCCACCAGAAAAGTTTTATCAGCAGGAGATTTAGTATCCCTCTTCCCATAACATGCTTAACTGGGTCAATTAATCCCATCCTTTAACCACAGGGAGTTAAATTTAACCTGAAACAGACCTACTGATGCACGAGATCAAACTGCTTCCACCCAGTTAGTTGTATGGCAAGAACCCCACAAAAGGAAGGAAGCCAGGAAAGCTTTACACTTTGCCTGCATCACTGCAGTGTGCTCCACATGGGGCTGTCTACGAAGATCCCTTGAAAGTTACAGTAGAATGAAACAGTTTGAAAAGTTATGGGAATCTCTTGGCCGACATGGAAACCACTGCTACAAAAGCTGCACTGGTTTATCAGTGGGTTCCCATGTAGAATTTCAGGTTGTCTCCTATAACGTGACACAGACCTGGAATCTTTTAGAGCTGATTGTCTCTCTTCGTACCACAAGGTCTGACAGGGTTAGGGTATTCCAGGTCCATCAGTAAAACAATGCCGTCATCCGGGGTATGGGGGACATGTCTCCTCTGTTGCCATACCTGCCCTATGGAACAACATCCCTTAACCCTGTCAGCTTTTCATATGGCGTTGAAAACCTGGTTTATTGTTTTGTTTTCCCCAGCCTAGGGCCAGGATGCTTCATAAATCTTAGAGCAGTCGTATCCAACTTTGTCAAGTTTAAGATGTGTGGATTTCAAGTAACCTTCTCCATCCTGGTGGTTTCTGATATGTTGAGACTCCAATTCCCATAGCTGATACTTTATTAATTCTGAGAGTTGAAGTTCACACATACTGAAGTTGCCGAGGTTGGACGCCCCTGCCTTAGAGTGTGCTTCAGAGTTAATTGTCCCCACTATGGGTTTTTATTGAAATTTTATATTGCACTGGCCAGGTGAAATGGAGTGTGTGGATGACCTTGGAGGATGAGGGAAAGAGATGCTGCCTAGAAAACAATTGGACAAAAGAGGGAGGACCCCCCACCAAGCACTTAACGGTGAGAGGAAGAAACTTAGGAAGGGTCTGTCCTAATGGATCAGATGATTAGTATCAGAAGTTTGTACCTTCAGACTTGCTGGGTTCTCTTAATGTAGCTTTACAATAAATTTGATTCAGCTTGAGGGTCCCTTGGACGACAAAGAGATCAAACAAGTCAATCCTAGAGCAAACCAACCCCGATTGTTACTTGAAGGACAGATGATGAAGCTGAAGCTCAAGTACTTTGGCCACCTAATGCAAAGAGAGGACTCATTGGAAAAGGCTGTGATGCTGGGAAAGATTGAAGGCAAAAGGAAAAGGGGATGGCAGAGGATGAGAGGGTTCGATAGCATAGTCAATGTGATGGGCATGGGCTTGGGTGTATTCCATGAGGCAGTGCAGGACAGGTAGGCCTGGGGTGCTGCTGTCAATGGGATCATGAAGAGTTGGACACGACTGCACGATTGAACAATATCTACTAGTGCTTCCTGGTCAGGTTTACCCAAGAGAGCTGACATCAATCTGACCATTAAGCCCTTGGAAGTTTCCCCTTCTCTTCTCTGATTGTTTCCTAGGCAGCATCTCTTTCCCTCATCCCCCAAGATCATCCGCACATTCCGTTACACTAGGTGAAATTTTATTTTGCATTTCTATAAGCTCTCCAGGGTCACCTAGTAAATGGGTGGTCTTAAAAATGGAAGGAAGAAGCAAACAAACTGGATCCATGAAACCGCACGTGCCTTCAACAAAGCAAAACTGCACTCCACCAAGACATCCCATAGCAGCTGCTTGGTCTGCTGAAGAGGTCAACTCTGATTCCTTTTACCAGTTTACATTCAAATTAAGAAGCGGCTGGACTCATCAGCATGCGATCCAGGGTTCAAGAAAGTCTCAAACTATAGAAGCCACACTGGTGTCATAATGATATCATGACTTCATTAAGCAAGTGACAGTGATGAATTTGCAGGAACTGGTCTTTGGGAATTTGAAACTGTGAGGATGTCTGATGAACCATGAGAAGCTCCAACACAGAGAGGATTCTGTGAAACATCAAAATTTGTACAAACAGATACTATATGCACATAGCTGCCGCAAAAACGGCAACCACATATTCTGTTTCCCCCTGGCACAAGTAAATGCACTTCCAAATTTCAAAGAGATAATTGACTTATATGTGATCTCACTCCGTATTAATGCATGACAGCATACAATAAAAACCAAAATGATCAAATCAGAAAAACAAAATAGCACCAGAATAGCAATAATGATCCTGAAAGCTGTCAGACCTATCATAGTTGATTATTGTACAGCTAGAAATAGTACAAATATTAGACATACTGACGGCAAATCATGGAGGATAATTTTCTCTGAAAGGTATTACGGATAAATAAATCTACAGTATATTTAATTCTGGATTAAAACAACATTTAAAATCCAATCCAGGTATTCTATTTTGATACTGTATGTTTGCTGATAATAAACATCATGGCTTGCCTGGGGACAAGCATCATCAGAAAGAAAAGAATATAATTGAGTAGGTGGTAGAGTGAACATAAATAAGACATGACTGAATGTTGAGGCTGTGTTGACACGTCCTTCAAGAAGGATAACTATCTTCTGGAATGATTTCTGAGCATAACTTCCTCCATGGGAATAGATCTGAGATACAGTGAAGTGGATAGATCAAGGGTCTTTCCTGGCTGTTCCCAGAACCTCCTACTTATCAGTTGGAGAAGAGAACAAGGCCATCTCAG
This sequence comes from Acrochordus granulatus, assembly GCA_032468055.1. NCBI lineage: Eukaryota > Metazoa > Chordata > Lepidosauria > Squamata > Acrochordidae > Acrochordus > Acrochordus granulatus. Next base: position 1,880 of record JANHZU010077628.1, on the reverse strand, counting down.
TTTGGATCAGTGTTTTTCAACAAAGAAGGGGAACTGGTGCTAGGGGAAAATGGCCAACTATCAAATGAAATTCCTGGTCTCAGGAATGCTTATGCACAAGCACATGGAGTGCTTCTGCATCCAAGAGTGTGGAGGAGGAAAAAAAAAACCTCCTTAATCATCAGCAAGGAATATCAAATTCATCTTCCTCCTTAAAACCTGAGGAGTCAGAAATGGGGGAAAAAACTCCAAATTTTTATGGGATAATAAAAAGAGCACAATGTCCCTTTACTATTGTTTCCTTCCCACTATCTCAGTAAAAATGCAGTACTTTTCACTTCTCTGCCTTCTTTCTTGAAACTTGGAACTGACCTTGTTACGTTGACCACATCGTTAGTATTTAGAAAAAAAATCACAATAGGATAAGGAACAGAGGTGAGTTCTTAGATCAATTTTCAGTCTTGCTATGGCAGCTGTGTGCAAAAGTTTCAGGAAACATCTAACTCTTGGTCTAATTTTAAAAAACTTTTTCAAGAAATCAGTTTAGACCTCTAATGGACAGCAATTTGGTGGCCGGAGAGAATCAAAAGAAGGAGACATAAAATGAGAGAAAATGGGAAGAAAGGGGAAAAAAAAGAGAGAGAAAATGAATGAATGAATGAATGGCTCCAGCCATAGGCACCTGCAACAAGCCAAGATGATGCAAAATAATGACCCACGTGCAATGACATTGTAAGGTAAGCTCCACACTCATGTTCTTGCATGATGTCTGACGTCAGTACAAAAGTTGCTGGCTGTATGCCATGATCTCTTGACATCTGTTTCATTATATAGTATCTTACCCTTTTAGGGACTCCACTCACTCTTAGTTTTTGTGGAGTTGTTCTTGGCCTTGTTACCACCCAGCCTTGGTCATCCTCTAAGAGATGACACCTCTGGAAAACAAAAATGAACATGCTTGCCCTAGGGAATATCTACCTAACATAGATACCTGCTGCCCCCATTGCCAGGATATCTTGACAGTGTCGTATTGCTTTTCCCCAAAATCTCTCTGGGATCTTGAGATTCTAAAATGCTTTTAAGAGTAAGAATTCCCAGAGAATAAACTCATTGTGTACTGGTGGCCATGGTGACTTGAAGCTATCAGAAAACTGGCCACATACTTCATATTATACTGTCTGGAAACTATAGTTTTTCAGAATCTGAAATGCAATCGACAGCATTCCCACACTTTTTGCATAGTCTGTTGTCTGCCAAAGGAAGAATTCTTTCAGTGAATTGATCTGAATTAATTTCTCATATATCTTCAACTATGCAACTTCCCTTGGGGGAAGAAATGTTTAGCCGTTTTCTAACCTATGGCAGAAGAAGCCAGCTTCCACTAAAGGCTTAGATTTGACTCTATTGCTGCCCTGTTGCAAATCTGAATTTGTAGTAAGGTTACAGAGGCCTTGAGAAAGGGGACGTGTGAAAATATCTGAAATTAATAGGGATTCTGCTTTTGAGAGAGAACTGGATGGTTCTGAGGATTCTGACACTTTTGTACAAAAATCAAACATGCCTGCATGATAGGGTCAGAACTAGAACGGGGATACAATTTCTTCAGTGGGCAGAAAATATTAATTGATTGCTCTGTGGTAACTATTTGAAGATAAATTGATTCCCTGTAGATAAAAAACATGAAGATCATTCCACAAGTGCCTCTAAATTGCTCACTTCCCCAATCATTCGCAGTCATTCAGGAAGACAATAACCGGAACAACAGAAACAACGCTGCGAAAGATAAGACATAGTATTACACCTAAAGACTAAAACCAATCAAGGGGTTGTTGTTGTTCAGTCGCGCAGTCGTGTCCGACTCTTCGCGACCCCATGGACTGCATTACGCCAGGCCCCCCTGT
>JANHZU010076754.1:0-10564 GCA_032468055.1 Acrochordus granulatus | reverse complement strand
CCTCTGGCAGAGCTCTCATCTTCATTAGAGCACACAAGCCCCCCAACCACAGCAAGGTGGTGCCTCACTGGTGGGGGTAAATACATTAGTATGCAATAAAAACTACAATACAGGAAGCCACTGTTCTATAAGACTCATATAAGCAGTCTTTGTCTTTTTTATTCCTGATATTTTGGAGTATTATTTATTTAACTAGTGGATTTATACAGCCACTTATCTTGCAAACATAACTCTGGGAAGCTAACACATCTGAAAAATGAAATATATTATGGCAAATGAGGAAACTTTGTTGAATGCTCACTTTGCTGTTTCAGTCTGCAATAAAAATATATAAACTCAGGTACAATACAATATTATGAACAAAAGGATCATTTCCATAATTAATTCTTAAATATGATTGGAAGAAGTAATTGCAATCACTCTGCTTATACTAATTTGTGCTGTGCAGATTTCACTTTTAGTTCTTCCAATGAGAAAAAGATCATATTTTCTTCAGATGCTAGTTAACAATTTTCCATTCTACTATACAGACTGACCCAATGTGACAGATGCACATTCTGTATCAATTTCATAGATTTTATGTCAGCCTTTCCCAAGAATTCCCATTATTCCAAATCAGGATTGACAATGATGTCCCGATGGGGGAATGATGAAAGATGTAGTCTGCAACATTTGGCAGGCATCAAATTAAAGAATGTCATTCTGTATACTCTAAAACCACTGGATGGAGACATCACATCTTGACAGGAAAAAAATATTCTTATTAAATAATAGTTTCAATGAACATATAGTCAATCTCTGTGCTAACAGTTTATTTACTTATTTACTTACTTATTAGAGCAATAAACAATAAAATATTGCATTGTCAAGGGATTATAACCCCATATATATTCTTGTAGCTTTATATAGTCTTCTTTCTTTGTTACTAGTATATAGACTGACTCTTCCAATCTGTTGGCCAGTGTTCTCCAAATTTGCCTGGATAATGTTCTGTTCCGTGCCATAGTTCTATAGCTATCCCATCATTTCCTACAGCCTTCCAACTTAATAATGAATGCAGTGCTGGTCCAACTTTACCTTAGCTGTTGTTAATTGATGCAGTCATAAAATGCAATGTCACATTGATGCATCACTTAGTTACAGAAGTCCTGGTTGCTGTCATAACTACATGACATGTGGGTCTTTAAGTGGAAGGTGGCAGGAATCCCACATAAGAAGTGTGGGGGTGCTGCAGGGCCTGAAACTTGTCTGGAAAGTATCCAGATAATCTACATCCTGGATCCTCTGAAATTGCCATGCAGACATTTTCTCTACCACCTTCTCTAGAAAAGGAAGGTGAGAAACTTGTTGAAAGTTTTTTAGGCAGGTGGGATCTAGGGATGTTTTTTTAAGGAGGGAACAGATCAGAGCCTCCTTAAAAAGTCCCAGGAATGTCCTCTTCTGCAGTGATGAATTTATAACTGAATCCATCTGCTGGTCACTATCCTGGAGGTTTTCACCAGCTGGTCAAGATCTAACTGACAAGCATTGGGGGCCCTGTCTACTTCATCCAACAGGATTAAACTGTTCCCAGATAATCAGATAAGACCGTTCCCCAGGCATTTCAAACGGACCTGTTCCACATTTGGAATCCAACTAGAAACAGATCCAAGCAACTTTGTCAGGTCAAATTCTTCTGCACAGCCTGAAGATGTCATCTGAGCCCTCCTGCCCAAGAGGGGTGGAATGATTTTAAACTGAACCGCCAGATGACAATCTGTGGATGCAATAAAAGTGGAGAAGCAATACTGTTTTGCCACTCTTACACCCTGAAGTAGGCCTTAATAGTGGCTCTAATTTGTGTCCGATTGGATTCATCCCTTGTTTTCCTCCAGGGGCACTCAAGGCATCCCTGAGATCTTTTCAGTACCCTCATCTCCTCTGTGACCCATATTCATAGTTTGTTGTAAAGAATGTAAAAGTTCATCCTCAAAACATTTATAATAAGAGGTTAGCATACCATTTGGCAGGTGCCTTTCCTGTTTTAGACTTTTTAATAGCTTTACAAATTTCTCTTTCCATGTGTAATGTGTCCCTCTCTAAAATCTTTGATAAATTTTGTTTATGTAAATACTCATCCATGTTTTCCAAGGAAATTTCTTTATCTTTGTATAAAGTAATATAATACTGATGAAACATTTTTCTCATATTTGCATTATCTGTTATTATAGTATATACTTCTTGTAACTTTAGTTTAACTTTCTTTTCTTTTTTGCAGCTTGTATGCCAACCATTTCCCTGGTTTATTTGCAAATTCATTTTTTGTTTTGTTTTGCGTGATTCATCTTCAATTTCAAATTAACCATAATATTCATCAACTTCCTCTTCTTTTATATCAGTGGTTGAAGAAGATCTGGGATAATTGTAAGATTAAAGGATTGTTCACAAAGTCTAATTGATGTTTGTTCACAAAGTCTAATTGATGTTAGATTGTCAGTCATTGATTTAATTTGTACCAAGTACAGTTTTTGATATGTCCTTTCTGACTATGAAAGCAATGCTCTTCTTTCTTTGTTTTTTGTATCTTAAATAATAAACAGTGTGATTTCCCAATTGAAAATTGCTGATGTTTAAGATGTCAATGTGTAGCTAATTCACTTCCTCTTTCATTATGTTGAGCTTTCCAATAATCATGCTTCTTACATTCCATATTCACACTATAATTTTGCATTTGTAGCTGTAGATTTTCCTTTCCTAAATGGCGACATGAGCAGCTAGATGTCCTGAAGACTTTAATCGTTCCACATCCTAAGTACCATTAATACTCTGAAAGAACATTAGCTTTTCCTCATTAGTATGGTGAGTGCAATCTGACCTCATCCAGCACTATATTGTCAATTACTTTATATTGTCTATCTATCTATTCTTGTGACTTTCTTGGTAAAATACAGTAATGATTTACTCCTACACAGTATGAAATAATATCTTTGCTATTGTCACTAACGTAATCTTCCAACTCTGGCATCTTCCTATACAACTGCTGCCCAGTATAGTTTCTTGTTTGCTTTAGTTGGACAGCCTTGGGTGACCATGGTGGGATTATGTACTCTCCTTTTAAGATTTTTGATAATCTTTGTTAATTATTTTAACTGCACTATAAATTATGAATAATACTTTATACAATACAGATAATAGTATGACAGTGCTTATATGGTAGAAATTCACAATTATCAACACTAGGAAAATGTATATAAATTAAACCTTTAAAGATGAGAAAAAAAGTTTACATCAATGTTAAATGAAATTTCTAAAATGTAATGATGGATATAAGGTAACTCAAAATGTACAAAATCCAATATGACATTAATAAATAGTTTGAGCTTAATACTTAATACTAAAGTCCCCATTGTATTCTTATATGTTAAAAAAGAAAAGAAAAAGAAGCTGCTTGGAAAAAATAGATATGGTTTTTAAATTCTATCTTCCTTTTTTATACTATAATTTAGAATGTTTATAAACACTTAAATCCCTTTAAAAACCATACTATGTTTGTATTTGCCTTGGTACGTGCTGCATTTTGTATATGGAAAACTTTCTTGCAAGAATTTGGTTGAACTTCTCTTGGTGTTATTTCTGCCATTGCTTTATATTTCCCAAGTTTAAGTTCCCAATCAGATATTATCAGTGTTATATCTTTCTTCCAAAGTTGAGTGTATTAGTAATGTATGTTGGGCATACACTCCTGATACTTTGTTTATTCCTCTCAGGAACACGCCTCTACCACAAATAAAGAGGCAACACTAGACTTGTGCAGGGGGAGGCTGCTCTATTACACTAAATCCTAAACTTTCAGTAGACCTAAAATCAGATACCTTAGACAGAGTCAGGGCATTTCTACACACCAGTTACCTGTTTTTTTTTTCATGGTTGTTGGCTCCACTTTCATGTAGATGTCTTCAATTTACATGGCCTCCCCTCATATTCTCAGATGATCTCAGAAGTATCTTTTGGTATATTTACATCTCCATCCCTGATGATCTTAGTGATGCTGCCATTGCCCTCTCCTGGTGCCTGGAGGCTTTAAGGGTCTGGATGGGAGACAACAGGCTTTGGCTGAACCTTGGCAAGACCAAGGGTTCCTGGGGTGCCTGGGGTTTCAGGATCCAGGACTTTATCCTCTTAAACTCTGAATGGGTAGCATTGCTCCAGAAGACCTGGCGCACAACTTGAAGGATCTCCTGGATTCCTGACTCCTGCTCAAAAAGCAGGTGGTAGCCATGGCTAGAAAAGCCTTCATGCAACTTTGTGTTGGATGCCAGTTGTGCCCTTTCCTGGACTGGGAGTCTCTATGCTCAGTGACTTTGGACTATTGCAATGGACTCTACATAGGGCTACCTTGAAGATCATTTGGAAACTACAGCTGGCACAGAATGCTGCTGGGTGGGCAGTTCTTGGGACCCTCAGAATGTCCTATTTACCACCACTGCTCTGAGAGCTCACTTGCTGCCAGTTTACTTCTGGGTGCAATTCAGGATGTTGGTTTTGACCTTTAAACCCTTCATGGCATGGGTCCAAGTTACTGAAGAACTGTCTCATCCCAATCGGGATGGCTTGCCTCCCAGGGCCAGCAGAATAAGCATGCTGCAGACCCCCTAATTCAAGGAATTTGGCTGATGGAATCCAGGATAAGAGTTTTTTCTGTTATGGCTCCTGTCCTGTGGAACATTGTGCCCCTGATGCGAGGTTTGCATCCGCTCTCTTAGCCTTCCAAAAAGGTCTGAAGACCTGGCTCTGCCAGCTAGCTTGGGGCCCAATGGGGGGAATGTCATCATGGAGGTGGCTTGTAGATTAAGCTAATTGCACCGCTCCCTCTGGTTAATTTTAAGTTATTTTAAATTAATTAATTTTAACATTTTTATTGTGAGCCACTGAAAGTCATTTTCTGTGTTTGGCAGCATATTAATTTGATAACTAAATAAATATGAGTCTGTTGGTAGTTTCCTGCCAGAGTTTCCCCCTATAACCCCCCAAGGCTCCCACTTTCTTTATCTTAACAAGATGCCTAAATACTACTTTGATAAGCTATATTCCTTCTTTTTGGAAAGATGAAGTAAAATGTTAGTCCATTTTCTTAAAAAGAATATGTACCCAAATCTATGAGTTTCAGGATTTTTTTTTATTATATGCTGGTGTTCACACAACATGATGAACCAGAACAGTAATAACTATTTGCACCACATGATAAGGTTGGGTAGTGTTAACTGCATGCATCCAATCATCCAATCCAACTTTCTATAAGAGGTTATGGAAACTCTCCCTGTTTGGTAAGCTTATGATTTTCTTGTGACCCAAGAAAATTAGTTAACTGAATAATCAAGTTAAATATGTATTTAAACAGTGTTATATGCAATGAAATTTTTGTGACAGTTAAACCTTCCTGTAGATGCTGTGCCTGAAAAATTCAGAACATCCTTTGCCAATTAGATAAGAACGTATGGTATTCTTAAGTGTACAGGGAACAATTAATAATAAATATGGCTTCCAAATTTAAAGAGTAGGTCTAGTGGTTAAGGTACCAGGTTAAGACTTGAGTTTTTTGGCTCAAAAGGTGGCTGGGTTACTTTGGGCCATTCACTCTCTTTCAGCCCACAGTGTCAGATTTGGGTGACAAACAGTCAATTCCTGTTGCACCAATGGATCAACACTTGGTCAATTCGAAAAGAAGACCCTACACCTGTGGGAAAACATTAAGGGGAAAAAATGTCTTAAGAGCCCCAGATGTGTTAATTACCTTGAAAAGCATTTGGCAAGAATAGCTTTCTCATTATACTGATTATACATATTATCTCCCTTCTGAATATGTAGTTTTCTTGACAAAGAGTGGCAGCATCACATGCACTGACATCCATGCAAGCTGTATATTTTGCTCTTAATTTTTCATTTTGTGACATTATGAAAATCTTAGCAATATCTCCTAAGGCCAAATATTTGAAATATTTTGATTCAATATATATTTAAAGTTCACTGATTAAAAGGAAAGAGTTACCTGGGTAAGAGGAACAGATCCAGAGACCATATAAAACAGAGAGGACAAGCTGTTAATTTAGACATAATTAAATGTGAAATGTTTTGCCTAGATTGTGGTGAAGAAAGCATATCTATCTTTATACATGTCTTTGAGCTAGGAGGAAAGAACAAGAATTCAGGAATTTTTGACATCAATCCATGGAACTCAGTAGATTTCTCTTTAGAAAATTATATACTTTTTTGCAGTATCTTTTTTGAATAGAGAAATCTGCGTATTGTGGTTTATAACTAATTCTTTAAATTTATTATTGATTTTTTAAATGTGGAAAAATATAAATCTAAGTACATTCACTAGGTTTTTTAGATGGTTGTTATAATTTGGCTTTTGATTTATACATATTATGTTCCTGTGAAATAGTATAACTGTGTTTCCATTTTTAATTAATAATATTAGTTTTTTATATAATCTCAGTTTCTGGCAAATTAAACACAGCACAAATATATTCTTTCCAATTTAAACAGACTAGAGTTTCAATATTCAAAAGATATTATTGTTGGCAGGTGGTTGTCAAATATTTAATATATGTCTCTGGCTCCATATATTTGCTTCTCTGGTACAATTGGCAGTGCTATCTGATGATAGATAAATTATTTATCTTGTATAAATAAAACTTCTTTAATTTTAACTACATTATAAAGGTAATTATTATTCATGGAGTATACATTTAGTAAACCAATTGTCCTAAAATATCTTCTTAAAAATAATTCTATTGAACAGTTAACATCCTAGTTGGCAAATTCAGCTTTTGGAAGTCATCTACAGAAGCAAATGCTCCCAAATAAGATTGTTATATATCATCCATTAAATCAGCTATTAAAGATTAAATAGAAGTGTTAGATATAAAATGGAGATGAATTTAAGCATCAAGTTTAGTTACCAGGTAAGTGAAAAGGAGACATTTCATTGTTTTAAAAATCTTGCCCCCATCCTGGTATAAATAGCAGCAGAGTTAATAAATATTGCTACATCACAAGATCATTAATGCCAAACAAATGACTAGTGGTTTTCACTCTGATAATTGATCGCCTGTTACAGTGCTGCTGGAATCAAACTATAATTTGTATCATCAACAGTTATAGTGCTAATTTTCTAGTTGGATGAAGTTGAGTATGGATGATTGGATGCATGCAGAAGTGGACATGGTGCATGGTCATAGTTCATAAACAATACGTCTGGAATTGTTTTTCTGAAAATAATAGAACTACCAGAAGACCCTAGACAAATTAAGATTGTCCTGTAAGAGATATGCAATTTTTCTCCACTAAATATACAGAATCTCTATTTGTAAGGAATTAGCTTCCTGCAAATTCCAAATCACAGAAATAGCTTTGACCGATGAGTTTACTTTAATAAGTGTTTCCACGGAGATGACTCCCCACACCTAAGGAAAATGCTATTTTATTGTATATGATTTTATATCCCTTTCTGCAATAAATGAACACCGGAACTTAAATGGCATCTAAAGCAAATGAACTGCGTATAGTCATTTTAAGTACAAAATTCTATAAGTTTGTTTCCCAGTAGAAATGTCTAAAACTGGTAACCTATTTTATCTTTTCTTTCCTTTATGGAAAACATGATGTAGAAGTTTCAACTGACCAACTCCATAATGAGTGATAGTGATAGGCCACAACATATAGAAAATTATGACTCAATATATGTTAGAAAGTATCTAATTTTGTCCTTTAGGTTATTGCAGGTGCATATACAAGAAGGAGTTCATAAACTGGTGACAGATGCAAGTTATGCTGCAGTGAATTATGGTAACAGAAGATCCTGGATGAGTTTTGGTGAAAAAAAATTGCACCAATATGAATGAATGAAATCTATCAGTTATTCTGCTAAGAGAAATAAATGAATGAGTGTACCAAATTTCAATTCCCAATAATGAAAGAGATTGGTAATTGTTTGATAATATATTAAAAATTACATCATGGCTACTTCAGCACTTTTGTCTTGGAATTTATTCTACATTTTAGATTTCTTAAAGTCTAGGATACAGCTTAAGAAGATAAATTTAATTTTTATAAAACCTGCAAATATTAAATAACCATTTTACAGATCTAAATGCCTATGCAAATCATCTTCTGATAGTCTGAGAATCTAGTTCTCTATATACTGCATGTATTTTCTAAAGTGTAAGAGTTATGAAAAGTGTAAATGCTTGACAGCAGTTCTTGGTACTCTCAAGAGTAAATCTTGGGTTTTAGACACAAAGGAAAACAAAAGTGGCAAACGAAAGTAGAAATAGTGCAAGAAAAGAGACTTTTATCATGAAAAAGCATTATAAAATAATCTTCCAAATAATAAATGGAAAATAAATGTAAGGAAAGAAGACACGAAAGCTGTCTAGAACAGAATGAGAAAAAAATTGGTAGACAGTGCCACAGAAATGTATTGAATTATGCTAATAGCAATTATGGAAAAGGATGGTTGGTGAAATAATGAAGTGAAATAGGTTATGGATGAGAAAAATGTATGTAAAAGATTGATCACTAGAAAAATATTGATATAAGAAAAAATATGATTTTGAGAAAATATGTATAAGAGTAAAAATGTATAAGAGAAGAATAGTATATAATTAGCTCCAGTTTGGTCTGGTGGTTAAAGCGCCAGGCTAGAAATCAGGAGACTGTGAGTTCCAGTCCCACCTTAGCCGTAAAAGCTGGCTGGGTGATTTTCGGCCCAACTTACCTCACAAGGTTGCTGTTGTGGGGAAAATAGGAGGAGGAAGAGTAATTGGTATGTTCATCATCTTGAGTTACTATAAAGTAATAAGATGGGATAAAAATCTAATAAATAAATAAAGTAGAAAAAGATAGCAAAGCATTGTTAAGGTGAAACGAAATGGGTCTAGGAATGAATGGATGGTGAACCAATTTGGGATGAATAAAAAAGTAATTAACCCACTATGAAAAAATGTATATTGAGGTGGTTTGGTCATGTAGATAGAATGAATGCAGTTTTTGAAAGACTTCATTAATGGGTATGACAATAGGAAGAAAGATTGGATTAAACACCCCAGAAAGAACAATTATTTATACTACAAATGAAGAACAAATAGGTGCTCCAATCTTTCTCTTGTACTCATTTACATAGAAATAAGTCTCATTAAATTTAGTCAAAGATATCTCTAAGGGAACATAGAAAAGCTTATATTGTTAGGGAGAATGAGCTACCCCACTTTAATTGCATGATGTGGATGACAATCTTGACCAACAGTAACAAAGCAGCAACCATAAAACCTTTTTCCAAATGAGACAGGATTTAGTAAGTGTAGGGGAATGTTGCTAGGCCAGTCAGGATTTCTAAAAAAGGGGTTGAGAACTGAGGTATTTTTAATTATTGTACAAAATTAAAGTCTGAAATAGAAGAAGTAAGTTGTCACCTAAATCCCAAAATCTTATTGGTATTTTATCTCTACCACCTTTTTGTTACTTCATTCTATAGTCCTGAACTTCTAAATTTTGGATTTTTTAAATTCATACTTATTTTTATAAGAATATGATGTAAATACATCTCTGGAAAATCAGGAACAATTTCTAAACTATTTAAAATGTTGATCAGAGCTATGCTGCGTGATATGTCAATAGAACTTTAAGTGAAAATTATAGCCCCAATTTCCTGGTCTTCTTCCATTGTATGTTCTCATTTTCCTTTCACTCTGTGTCAGGTGCAGAAGACCTATACCAGGCACCAAGATTCACACTAACAGATTTATTGTCCTGCTTGTTCATAAGAATTTGTCCAACTAATGGCTGAACATCTGTGATTGTGAAATGAAGTCCAATCAGGGAGGTTGGTCTTCATATATTTGTGGATATGGAGAGACTCTAGTCTGGTACCACATTTGACTCCTCCCCCTGGCTCTCCCATCTCTTCTCCTACATTCCGTAAACATTATAAAAACCCAGGCAAAGTGGTAGTATTTGTTGTTCAGTCATGCAGTCATGTCTGACTCTTTGTGACCCCATGGACTGCAGCATGACAGGTCTACCTGTCCTGCACTGCCTCCTGGAGTCCAGTCAAATCCATGCCTCCTGGGGTCCAGTCAAATCTACTAACTATGCTATCTAACCATCTCATCCTCTGCTGTCGCCTTCTCCTTTTGCCTTCAGTCTTCCCAGTATCACAGTCATTTCTAATGAATCCTCACTTTGCATTATGTAGCCAAAGTATTTGAGCTTCAGATTCAGTATCTGTCCCTCTAATGAGCAATCAGGTTTGATTTGCTGTAGGATTGATGATTTGATCTCCTTGCAGTCCAAGAGAACCTTAACAGTCCTCTCCAGCATCACAATTTGAACGCATCAATTCTTTGATGCTCAGCCTTCCTTATGGGGCAACTCTCACAGCCATACATTACTACTGGGAAAACCATAGCCTTGACTATGCGGATCTTTGTCGGCAAGGTGATGTTTCTGCTTCTTACTACACTGTCTAGGTTTGCCACAGCTTTCCTCCCAAGGAGCAAGCGTCTTTTGATTTCATGGCTGC
>JANHZU010076610.1:0-10566 GCA_032468055.1 Acrochordus granulatus | reverse complement strand
TGAGGTATACCTATGATGACAATTACAGGCCTCTCTCATCTTTTTAAGTGGGAGAACTTGCACAATTGGTGGCTTACTAAATACTTTTTTGCCCCACTGTATTTACAGTCCAATATATGATCAGCCTGATCTTGTTAAAATAAATATCCAGTGCCGAAAGAAGATAATATTTGTAGCTCAGGGTTGAACTGTGAAGTCCTTGGTGCTCTCTGAGCCTGGTCGTTTTCCAGCAGACATTTCATTACCCAATTAAGTAACATCATCAGTGCTAGAACTCCACTCCTTTCTAGCACTGATGATATTACCCAGTTGGGTAATGAAATGTCTGCAAGAAAATAGCTGGGCTCAGAGAGCACCAAGGACCTTGTATCCATTGCTTCAGAAGCACAATGATTGGTCAGGCTGGCTGGGGAATTCTGGGAGTTGATGTCCACATGCCTTAAATTTGCTAAGGTTGAGAAGCCCTGCTGTAGGGCATCCCATAAATATGACTCTCAACACCTTACAATGTAATGTGGAATGAGTAGGACACACTATAGTACATCAGTATTTTCAACAAATGTTCAACGCCTTAATAGTAATAACAGTAGGAGTAGTAACAACATAAATGCCGAGCAGCCGGATTCCTTTGGGTTCAGGTTCTTCTCTCATCCGCGTCTTAGTCATGTGTTCTGTCAATCAGGCTCTCGTTATTGAATAAATGCTGTCTAATTGGTAACAGAAGCTTTTCTTCCTCCAATTCAGTGGTGATTTTTGATGTAGGAATTAACCGTCCTGTGGGAACCTTCCTCTTTGCTTGGCGGTGAATTAGGTCCAGATGCAGGTAGACTTACAATGGACCTTTTAAAATCAATAAGGCTCGCTTAAATTAGTCATAACGAACTTCAGTTCCATTGCTTTGGGTGGCTGTGCTTTACCTGTGATCAGAAGGGCACCAGTTCCGTGACTCCTGCAAAAGGAGATAAACAGCCTTGTTGTGTTTGGATCTGCTCATGTCCATTTTGGATGGGGCCTAAATTTATCTTCCGAAAACCTTGCCTATAAACATGGCTTACATGGATCACACACATTGTTTTGCATTCATCGTTCAGCTATTCTCTCTCTGTTTTCCCCTTTGTTCAGAAGGAATCCTTCCTGGGTAGATACTGAAAATGACATGCAGGTAGCCCTCGACTTACAACCGTTCGCTTAGCGACTGTTCAAAGTTACCTTGGCACTTAAACAAAGGGACTTACAACCAGCCCTTACACTTAATGACAATTGCAGCATCTCCACGGCATGTATTCACAATGGTTGCAGCATCCCAGGGTCATGTGATTTATAGACTTCCCAGCTGGCTTCCGACAAGCCAAGTCAAAGGGGGAAATTGGATTAGCGGAATGACTGCATGGTTCACTTAACAACTGCAATGATTCGCCTAATCACTGTAGCAAAATGGTCATCAAATGGGGCATGACTCACTTAACAACTGCTTTGCTTAGCTACAGAAATTCGGGTTCTGACTGTGGTCATAAGTTGAGCACTACCTGTATTTTTAAAAGAATTCCATATTTTAAAAAATGGAACATGGAATGTGTCTCTGACATAATAAAACGTATATCAAAGCATGCCTAAAGTTCTCAAAACAAAAATAGGATTCTCCAAAAGAACCTCTAAGGGGAGGTTCCAAAGAAAGCAGCCATGGAATTTGGAGTGGAAATTCCCAGTAATCTTTTCATAAACGTTCAGTCCGGATATTAAATTGTTTTGATATTTTGCTATCTCTTCACTGTGGTATCATTAGTTTAAAGTGAAGTTTTAAAACATTTTAACAGATAGTTTTAATTTTATGTTACAAAACTGCATTTCATTAAACTACTTCCTAAACTTAATTTTCATCTTAACGAGGCTTCAGCCATGGGCACCCATCAGGCCAATGACGAAATGAGCTTTGGGGGCCATGAAACAAGCTCACCCCTTTTCTATTTCGTTGTGACATATCATGAAGGTGCATAAAGGGGGGGTGAGAACTTGTGATATCACTGAGCATTATTTTTCATTTTGATGAAACCTCCAGTTGCTACAGATCCCTTATGAAAGGATACAGACTTTGGTCCAGTGGTTAAGGCACCAAGCTAGAAAGCGGGAGACTGTGAGTTCTAGTCTCACCTTAGCCACGAAAGCCGGCTGGGTGACTTTGGGCCAATCACCAGGAGGTGGTGAGTACTAATCCCACCTTAGCCATGAAAGACACTTGGATGACCCTGAGCCAGCCACCAGGAGGCTGTGAATTCTAGTTCCACTCTATGAATGAAAGCCGGCTGGGTGGCTTTGGGCCAATCCCCAGGCGACGGTGAGCTCTAGTCCCGCCTTAGCCATGCAAGCCGGCTGGGTGGCTTTGGGCCAGTTCCCCTCCCAACCCTGCTTGCAGGGTCATTGCTGAAAATAGGAGGAGGAAGGAGTAGTGTATGTTTGCCTTGAGTTGTTTATAAACATAATAAAGGCGAGATATAAATAAAATAAGAAGTACAAAGGAGAATTAGGCAGATAAGAGTTTAGCCTGGGGGTAAGAAAAAAAAGTCAAATTTCCCCTGCCAAATTCTCTTTAGGATAAGAAGAGGGAAGAGAAAAAGCTTTCGAGATTCTGTTGTTGTAGAATCTATGCTGGCTGAGGAATTCTGGGAGTTGAAGTCCATATATCTTAAAAATTTCCACGGTTGGACAGCAATAGACCTCCCAGAGTTCTTTCGGTGTCTGTTTCCTGATCTGATCTGATCTCCCTTGCATGGCTGGCAAGCTGCTTTCTAGCATTCCCCGGATACGCAGAATTATATTTTTGAACCTGAACACGGGTTAAGAATTGTTCACCCTACTGTGAAATGTCTACAGTTGGCTTTGCTCAATGCTGTGAAGGGGACAAAGAAATCCCAAAACTGCAGTAATAAGTATGAAAAAGAAACCCTGCTGGTTTGTTTGGAATAGGGTGGGTTGCTGTGTAATTAACTCAAAAAAATATTATGCACGTTTGATAGATGTGCTGCTTGTTTGTAGGTGACAGCTTCTGAATCACTGTAGCCTCTGCTGCCAAGATTCACTGCTCTGCCCCAGACTCATATCCACTTTTCTTCTGGCCAAAAGGACTTTCCTTGGAGGGACATTCCTCAACACCAGTTTCCGGCAAAAATTATCATAAATTGCAGTCATGTGACCACAGGACACTGTAAATGCAGACTAGTTGCTGAGCACCCAAAATGTGGTCACATGACCACAGGGTGGGGGCAGACATTGGAAGTTCAAATTCAGGCTGTAAGTACCTTTTTTTTTTAACTTCAAATGGTCGCTAAGTGACCGGTCATAAGTCAAGGACTATTTGTATTAAACCTAGTTGATCTGAAACAGCCAGCTGGTCTGGCCTCAGTTTCCAGTCAGTGGGGGAAACTGGATTCACTTGACAAGGTACAAAATAAATACATGAAATCCATGAAGAAGGGAATTAACTATTTCCATCTTGTTGCCGTGAAATTATCAGGGAAAAGTTTGACTTGAAAGAAACTATTTTGCCACATTTCAAGGTCACCTTCATATTAATTTTTCAAACTGGATCCAAGATTTTTATAAATTCTAACCTATGACTGTTGGTATTCATGATTATTTCTATGGCGCAAAATGGACGAAATAAATATTAACGGTAACTAAGACTGCAGTTAGGTTAGAGATGGTTTCATATTTCCTGCCTGTTCCATAAATCACTTGGATTTTAAAAGCACGTTGTAGGACCCAATCTGCTTTTAGAATTGGATCATTTTGCTTGTTTCTTCCTGCAGCATTGAGGAAAATCTTGCAGCAGGGTAATTTTATGGAAATCTTAAAAACAGTATTGATATTTCCAAAGAGTGTGTTTGGAAAGTAATGGGAAAAATATCAATAATGTATGGCCTCCAATTTAAATAATGGATGTATTTTTATAAGGCACTTTAGAGATCTTATGCTGCTACCTGGATAATGAATGCACAATTTTGGTCATGCTTGAATCGTCCTTGAAAGCATCGCTACTATTAGTGCAGACACATAATCACCTGCCTCCTTCCTTGATGATTCCTGGCCAGAAATGCTGGCCTAGAGAACATTCATGGAGTCACCACTGTTCGACAGCAGCAGCAGATACGTGGTGAGTGGGTAAAACCCGCACATGTGCCTGAAATATCCAAGGAGTTGGAAACATCTAATGGAAATAAACATCTATCACTTTAGATGAACATTTTCAGGATGAAAATTTTTTACAGGGAGAACTCTTGGTATTAGCAAAAGATCTCAGATAGCCACAGATGGACAAATCTGTGACAGATTGATTGCAAGCGAGAATCATATTTGACTTCGGTGGCATATAAATTTAATAAATAAATAAAATTGATCAGCCACAGATGGACAAATCTGTGACAGATTGATTGCAAGTGAGAATCATATTTGACTTCAGTGGCATACAAATTTAATAAATAAATAAATAAATAAAATCGATCAGCTACAGATGGACAAATCTGTGACAGATTGATTGTAAGCGAGAATCATATTTGACATTGGCGGCATATAAATTTAATAAATAAATAAAATCGATCAGCTACAGATGGACAAATCTGTGACAGATTGATTGTAAGTGAGAATCATATTTGACTTCGGCGGCATATAAATTTAATAAATAAATAAATAGATAAAGTCGATCAGCCACAGATGGACAAATCTGTGACAGATTGATTGTAAGCGAGAATCATATTTGACTTCGGCGACATATAAATTTAATAAATAAATAAATAAAATCAGCTAGCCACAGATGGACAAATCTGTGAGAGATTGATTGAAGCCGCCAAGAGTCATATTTGACTTTGGTGGCATATACATTTAATAAATAAATAAAGAAAATCAGTTATCTAACGTTTAGCCAGAAGTCTGATCTGAATACCTTTTTTGAATCCATTTATACTTTTTTAAAAAAATCGACAAAATATCGCACTCAAATATTTCCGTAAGGATGCCCAACTTCTTTTCAATCCAAATACAGATAGTCCTCAATTTAAAGCACAATTGGGACCTGAATTTGGGCACTAAGTGATGTGGTCATTCAGCAAGTCATCATGTGACAGGACCCAGTTTTATGACCATTTTTATGATTATGCGATTGACAAAATCAAAAATGCAAGCTGATTGCCAAATGCCCAAATTTCAATCATGTGTGACAGCAATAACTTCAAGAATGGGTCGTAAGTCATTTGTTTCATCACTGTTGTAACTTCAGACCATCCTTAAACAAATGGCCATAATTCGAGGACTATCTGTACAAGTTTCTGAATTGCTATCAGAAAGTACATCCCTACAATGAAAAGACAATAACCTGCCTGTAATGCTTTTTTTTGTACAGATGTCTTGGTTTAATTTGCCTTGGATTTCATGGATTCTTTATTATTAATCCTTTTCTTTCTGCCGTTACATAACTTATTATTATTTCTCCAATGTTATCATTGCTCCACCTCTTCCTGTTTTGTTTTCTTAAACCAACAAAGTACCAAAAAAATTTAAAACAGATGGAATTTTAAAAAAGGGAAATAATCCGAGAACAAATACAGCAAAAAGAAGAAATAACATAAATGAAATTTGAGAGGATATTTGTTTGTATGTACATATAAAATCTTAAGACAAAATAATATTTTAATTATATTGAAAATTTCTGCCTAAAATGATATTTGTATTATACATACATACGTAGATATCCAGAAATATAGATATTTCTATATTTAATGTAGCTAACAAATGATAATCAGAACTGAATACAGTACATTTTTCTTTAATTGATTTTTTTTTCAGAATTCTTCAGAGAAATCTTTGGGCTAGAGTATTTTATCCTCCAATATTTGTTTGTTTTTAGCTTATTACTAGTGTGCCTTCTTTCATTGTCATGGTGAGCAGGCAGTTATTTTATTATTTATTTATTAAATGTATAAGCCGCTGAAATCAAAGCGACTCTCAATCAAATTTTCCCAGGATGATTTTTCCAGTACTGTTCTAATATGCAATACAGTATTGATATCTTGATTGCATGGGGTCAGGAAGAGAAATTGTATTGCAAATAAGCTAAAATTTAGACTAGCATTTCATTACCCCAGATTGATTGATTGATTGATTGATTGATTGATTGATTGATTATATGCTATCAAGTAAATGCTTGATTTTGTCCAGAATGATCAGTTCCCAGTCTGGTGTTTCAGATATTTCAAGATGTGCCTGTTCTAATTAAGCATACCGTACTGCTAGTCAACTCCTTCTCTCTTTCTTTCCATCTTTCCCAGCATTATGGACTTCTCAAGAGAGCTAGGTCTTTTTATAATATGTCCCAAATATGATATTGTATCTTGAGCGAGAACTCTTTCTCGAATTGATTTTTTTTAATGATCCGTTTGTTTGTTTTCATGGCTGTTCATAGTATTCTCAGAAGTCTTTCCCAACACAAAAATCTAACAATGTCAATATTCTTCCTACACTACTTCTTCAAAGTCCAGTTTTCATTTTCACAGACAGTTTTGGGGAAAACCATTGCCTTCAAAATTCTGATTTTTCTCATTATATATATCACAGCATCTGAATATCTTCTGGGATATACAGTACAAGGCCTTTGGTACTCTATCAAGGGCTAGTGGATTTCTTGACTGCTGCTTCTTTATTGTTGATAGTGCATTTTAAAGGTAGAAGATACTGACTACTTAAATCACATACTTCAGTAAATATATTTACACACATACATATAAAATGGAAAATTTGTAATTTTTTCTTTCTGATAAAGGAAGTTGGGAGTCTGTAAGTTCTAGTCCCATTTTAGGCATGAAAGTTGGCTGGATGACTTTGGATCAATCACCAGGAACCTATGAGTTCTAGTCCCATAGTAGGCATGAAAGCCAGTTGAGTGACTTTGGGCCAATCACCAGGAGATGGTGAGTTCTAGTCCTGCCTTAGATATGAAAGCTGGCCTGGTGACTTTGCCCAATCACCAGGAGATGGTGAGTTCTAGTCCTGCCTTAGATATGAAAGTCAGCTAGGTGGCCAATCACCAGGAGACAGTGAGTTCTAGTCCTGCCTTAGATATGAAATCCGGCTTGGTGACTTTGCCCAATCACCAGGAGATGGTGAGTTCTAGTCCTGCCTTAGATATGAAAGTCAGCTAGGTGACTTTGGCCAATCACCAGGAGACAGTGAGTTCTAGTCCTGCCTTAGATATGAAAGCCAGCTTGGTGACTTTGGCCAATCACCAGGAGACGATGAGTTCTAGTCTTGCCTTAGATATGAAAGCCGGCTAGGTGACTTTGGCCAATCACCAGGAGACAAGAGTTCTAGTCCTGCCTTAGATATAAAAGCCAGCTAGGTGACTTTGGCCAATCACCAGGAGACGGTGAGTTCTAGTCCCATATTAGTCATGAAAGCCAACTGGGTGACTTTGGGCCAGTTACTCTCTCTCAGCCTAGCCCATCTCACAGGGTTATTATTGTGAGGAAAAGAAGGAGGTAGTAGTATTGTGGTTGTTCAGTGCCTTGAGTTATTTATAAAAATAATAAAGGCAGAATATAAATACATACATAGTCGGGGTAAAAAAGAGATAGTTAGGCAGCACTTACATCTCAGAAGGAACTTGCAGTTGTCATCTAAAACTTCTATTTCAATTTATTGTACCCAAGACAGCTTTTTGTTTACTACAGTAAAATACTGGAAATTGAAAAAAGGTTGATATTTATATTTGTACCAAAGAAAGGAGATTCAAGAAATGACCAAAAGTTTTGCTTAAGATCTTCCACAGCCATTAAGGGGAAGAAGAATTCCAAGTGAGTAAATGGATTTCAGAAAAGATTGAGTGATGTGTAAGAGATAGCTAACATTGCCACTCAAAGTCACTTTCAGAGTGACTCTGGGCAGCATAGAAATTTAATAAATAATAAATAGATAAATAATAAATAAAGGCAAAGCAAGATTTTAAAAGAAGTGTATCTTTGCCTAATTGATTAGAGCAAGACCTTTGCATATGATAATTATGCCAGAATGTAGAATATAATGGGTGTGGCTTACAATAAATAAGAAGCTATTGTAAAAATGTAAATTGAAATGAAATGTGGATACATTTATCTTTACCCACAAATCTATTGAATATCTATAGCAAACACATTTTAAGAATTCTAAAATCTAAATCGGAAACTAAAACCATTTTGAGATATGCAGAACAGCCCCATTTTCTTAGCTGAAAATAAAGAAAATAAATTGCTTATTATGACAATTAAAATATAAAAATGATTAATGTTAAATATTAAGACAAAAGTAATTTCAACTTCCATGTATACTGAATTTGCAGCTGACAACAAGAACACGAAGGTGGGAGATAATTTGACTTTTTGGGCTCATGAATAAAGAAAGATGAAATGGGGATGTACAAAGGAGATTAATCCTACGGAGGCAGGAAATGACAATTTTGTGCGGGATTATGAAAGATAAGGATATTTCTATGAGAGCAAAGATCATAATATTAAAGCATTGCTCTTTCTAGTGGTAATATATTTTGTAAAAGTGGATGTTAAGCGATAGAGATATTTTGGGGATTTTGAGATTTTTTACTAAATATATCAGGGACTTTTAGTTAATCAGTCATGGACATAATAAAAGTTGATTGTTCTCTTGGGTAAATTATCATCAATCAGAAATGGATAGATTTTGGACATGTGCTGTGAACATATGTTGGACCAGAAAAAAATTACTCTGCTGAGGGAAGCAGAAGAGGAGGACGGATAAAGTAGAAAAAACAGACGAAAGACGTAACAGGTTGAGTGCTTCGTCCAGGTGGAGAATCTGATTTCTGCAGAAATTCTTGACTCTTCAGGATCAAGAAGTGGCACTTCTATCAGTGCTTGACCCTGTGCAGGTGAAGGTGCTGGCCTAGAAGCCAGGAGGCTGTGAGTTCAAGTTCTGCCTTAGGCAGGAAATCTGGCTGGGTTGCTTGTGAGCTACACAAAGAAATAAAAAAAATTCACAAAAAGGCAGTATCAAATTATTTCCTGAAAACTTCATGGATTTGAGATGAACTCGATTCAAGAAGTCCACAATTTATTGTTTGTCCTTATTGATCTACACTGTTGTTGTCCGGTGGTTCTCTCACTCCCCGCACTTCATGACCTTAATTCATGAAGAATCCATGACTGCTCAGGATTATCTGCTTCTCTAATTTCATGTTTTATCCTCAGAATTATTATCTAACCAGTGTTCTCCTCTGACAGTCTCTTTTTTCATCGCCTTCAGCTTTTCCGAGTATTAAGTATTAAGAGGTGCAGTGACGCAGCGGATTAATGCCGCCAGTTATGTCGACCAGATGGTCAGCATGCTGGCAGGTCGATTCCCAAGCTCCGCATAACGGGGTGAGCGCCCGTTACTGAGCCTCAGCTTCTGCCCACCCAGCAGTTCAAAAGCATGTAAAAACTGGCAAGTAGATAAATCGGGTACCACTTTGGTGGGAGCTGGCCAGCTTTGGCGGGTTGGTCTAGCCGAGCGGTGAGGAGTTGAGCGGCGAGTCGAAGGCGGCCCACCCTCCTGCCGGGGGCGGAGCAGAAACTGCGGAGATGCCCAGATGCAACATCACCCGGCCAGCAGGGGAGGGTGGGGTTAGTTTACACTACTGTATAAATCTCTAATCTATGTAAGCCGCCAAGAGTCTTTGGAAATTGGCGGCAAAGAAATATGTGTAATAAATAAATAAAAATAAATAATAAATAAATTGTTCACAAAGTTCAGAACTTTGACAGAGGAGTCCCTAGAGGTGCAGTCGTCGGTTTTCAGGAAAAGAACAGTGGAGAGAGCACACAGCCCTGAAGAGCACCAGTGTTAATTGTCCAAGAACTGGATGTAATTTTCCCTAGCCCCACCTACTGCTTACTGTCAGAAAGCTGGTTATCCACTTACAGGTATGGGCAGACAGTGAGCTGTGTCAGTTTATAGTGAGGAATGGCTGGGATGATGGTGTTGAACAGAGCTAGAGTTGACAAAAAGGACCCATGCATAGGTCCTTGGGGAGTCAAGATGTTGCAGGATATAATACAACATTGTATTGGCAGCATCATCTGCTGACCTGTTTGTCTAGATAGGCAAACTTCAGAGAGTCCAAAAGTAGAACTATGATGACTTTCAGATTGGCCACATCAGCCTCTCAAATGTCTTCATGACTACAGATGTTAGAGTGACAGTTAGACCACTGATGGAAGTTTTTTTAGGAACTGATTTGATGATAAAATGTTTAAAGTAAGAAGGGACATAGCACAGCTCCAATGATCTACTGAAAGTCTGTGTGAAGATGGGGACCAATTGTGCAGCACAAGCTTTCAGGCAGGAAGAGGTCATGCCATCTGGGCCAGGTGTTTTTATGATTTTTTTGTTTTTGAAGGAGACTTCATACATCTTTCTCTAGGATCACCAGAGTTAGGGTCCCAGGAGGAGGAATGGATGTGAACTTTTCACACTGAAACTGACACTTTAATTTTGAATTAATTCAGGATCAAAAGTGCGGATGTGTGCCCGCCT
>JANHZU010076417.1:0-10572 GCA_032468055.1 Acrochordus granulatus | reverse complement strand
ACAAACCAAGGCCTGCTTGAAGCCCAGGAAACAGAGACAGCATGAGAAAGAACTCAGACCGGCAATTCCATAATTCACGAGGGAACTGTTTCTCAACAAAATATGTAGACTTCCTTTTTCTACATATTTCTTAAAATATGTAGACTTCCTTTTTCTAACAGAAATTTTATTGAAAAGCACAATGATGACCATTCGCTTATCTGCCAAGCCAAGGTGCCAGGCTGGCAGTTGGAGAAATTCCTGCAACCTTGAAACTTCAATCAAACAGTAGATGAGAATTACTTTGACTGGGCCTATTCCTTCTTCTCTAGCAGAAAGCCCATCAAGAGATAACAACATATCGATTTTAGCCTTGATCAAGTAAACCGACTTTATATTCTTTCCTTTCACTTCTGTCGATCTTGATATAAAGTCCCTCCACATAACGTCTTACTTAGAACTTCATTTCCTCTGAAAAGAGGAGAAAAAAATGGGTGGATTTCCACACATCTTTATGATGTTGAAGTTGAGAAGCATTGAGCTAGGATCCTTTGTAAAGTCTGCCTCCTGACCTGGCCTGCTCCAAAGGGCTGACAAAACCCCCGATCAACATCCCTGGTATCGATTTAGTTCGCTGAGTAAAATTAAAGTCAGAGACAAACCAAGAAGGGATGCATGGAGGACTTCTCCAAAATCCAGTGTTTGCAGAAGCAGACTAGCAAAAAATGTAGTCTAGTGTAGTTAAGGCTGGGATCCGGAGGGTTGTGAGTTCTAATCCAGCCTTAGCTACGAAAGCCAGCTGGGTGACTTCGGGCCAGTCCATCTCTCTCAGCCCACCCCACCCCACCGAGTTGTTGTTGTGGGGAAAATAGGAGGAAGAAGGGGTGTTGAATATGTTTGCTGCCTTGAGTTGTTCGGTAAAAAAATATTAAAGGTGGGATACCAATAAACACATAATAAGCCATATCTCGTTCTGAGCAGGAGAAGGCACCCACCTGGCTCAAAATGATTTGGAGCAACTACACATTCCTCCCCCAGCTATATGCGATGCCAGCAAATCCTGAACTGAGAAAACTACTTTCACACCAACGCCCTTTTTCTCTGGCGAGCTTCAGTGCCGAGGTTGGAATGATTTGAATGATGTGAGCTTTGTCATTCTGTTTGTGTTATAACGGTAGGCAGCTCGATTGCTGTCCTTGACAGAACAGCAAGGTACCACTTCGATCATGAGGATCACGAGTTTCTCCTTCCTACTCGGGAGAGGCGTGTGAC
The DNA here is from genome assembly GCA_032468055.1 of Acrochordus granulatus. Taxonomy (NCBI): domain Eukaryota; kingdom Metazoa; phylum Chordata; class Lepidosauria; order Squamata; family Acrochordidae; genus Acrochordus; species Acrochordus granulatus. The sequence goes on along the minus strand of JANHZU010076417.1, from coordinate 9,321 downwards.
CAAGTTATCTTAGGCAAAATGCAGACTGCACAAGGCCTGGGGCATGAGGCGGAAAACGATCCCTTCTTGCCACGTGGCACGGGAATCGTTTTTCGTATTCCGGAGGGAGTATTCATTTTAAAAAGCCCGTCTTGAACCTTTATCCCCAAAGGGTGCGTATATATTCCCACGCAGTTTTCGACCTGTTTGTTTAGTAAGACTGATTTCTTCCTGCCTGCACGTTCTACATATAAAAATGGTACAGAATTAGACGATGCTGTTCTTTCCCTTTCAGATTAGCATTTTGCTGACATTCAACGTCACTGAATTACCCAAAATGAATATTTTAGATTCTGACTTAGAATCCACTTTCTTATCTCAGCATCTTAAAAAAGGCACTGACTGAACTTCTTCAATTCCTACGTCAGTCTTATTCCCGGAATATGATCACAAAAGCAACAACTAACTAACCAGACTCTGCATCTAGCGAGCATCACTTCCTCACAGACGACGTGAAGTCTCTCTCTTACATACAGGTAGTCCTCATTTTACGACCATAATTGAGCCTGGCATTACAATAATAAATTCTGCTGGTTGTTATGCAGGGCATCATGTGATTGACCTGGTTTTATGACATTTTTGGCAATGGTCATAAAACAAACACCATGGTTGTTAAGCAAACTCACTGTCTGCAAACTCATTGTTAAGCAAACTCATTGTGCTGATTAAAGCAGGACATCATGCGAGTGACCCTATTTTATGACATTTTTTTGCAATGGTCATAAAACAAACACCACGGTTGTTAAGCAAACTCATTGGGCATTTTTTGACAGAAAGTAAAAGTAAACACCAGTTTCCATGAAAAAGCAAGAAAGCCATAAAGTGCAGTTGTGTGACTGTGGAAAGCTAGAAGTAGATGTAAATGCGGGCCAGTTGTTGAGCACCCAAAACGCGGTCACATTTTGCAAGCAGCCGTTAGAACTTTTAATTCTGGTCGTTAAGTACTGTACCTTTTTTTTTGGTGACCATTGTAACGTCGAACCGTTGCTAAGCAACCGGTCGTACGTTGAGGACTACCTGATCCTTGTCCAGGATTAACCATATGGCTGGAACAAAGTTGTCCCGAGCGTTAGATAAGGCGGAAAGTTCTTTCAGGAGATCTAATTTGGTCCTCACGGCCAGCAAACTGTTGCAAGCTTAATTCATTAGGCTTGCGCTAAGGCTTAATCTTAATCTTAAAAAAATTCACGTGATTAACGAGCCGCTTGAAAATCCCAACAGCGTTGAATTAACAGATCGCGAAGGCGTGCCTGCATGCAGGGCTGGGTTCTTTTCTCAGCTTGGACGCCAACCAAAATCTCAGCAGATCATCACATTTTCCGAGATTCCAGTAACCTTCCCGCCCCGTGATCTGATGTGAGAAAGCTGAAATCCCAAGAGATGCTGTACAAACTTTTTATCAAGGACTTCTACTTATTGGACTTCCTGTGCGAAAACTGGTGCCTCCTGGGAGATGGGAATGGGGTGGTTTCCCGACAAAAAGACAGGACGTCTGAGTAAAAAGATTAAAAATGCGCAAGGCAAACGATTAAAGTTTCCTTTGACTTCCCCAACCACTTGAGCGATATTCGAAGATATACAAATGGGTCAAAATCTGAGACGTTTGGCCAAATTACATTTCGGCCCCAGAGGCGGCTTGCTTTTCGCTGACCATGTTCTTGGTGGCGTCGCTTCTTCCTGTTCCTCGAGGTCACTCCTTCTGCCCATTACAGATGCCAGCATTCCCACCTGAGCTGCCTGTGCGCCACTGGGAGCATGTGGGAGGTGTGGTGTCAGACATTTAATGAAATACATAAAATGCGAGACGCCGGGGATTGTGTTTACTGAGACGCGGATGGATATTCTGCTGGCTGCAGGCACCACTTGATCATTTCCTCTGCGGTAAGCTATCCATGGTGCGCAGCTCTGAATGCCGCATTTGGAAAAGGGAATATTATAATTGGAAAAAGTGCAAAAAGAGGGAGCCCGAAAGGAGGAGGGACTCCATCACTTTCCCTAAGGGTTTTTTAGTGAGTTAGGACTCTGGAGAAGAAACTCCTGAGGATGGACTCAGAATTGACCAAACAGTGCATCATCAACTTGTGCAACCTACTGCCACAAGCCACAATGGCAGCCAAAGTCATTAGATACAGGTGGTCCTCGACTTACAACCATCCAAAGTTACAACCGACCTGAAAAGGAGGGAGTTACGACCAGATTCTGAAGTTCTAACAGTTCCCCGCTCCCTTAGCAGTCACATGGTTACACTTTGGACACTCGGCAACACGGCTGCATTGAGGCCATTTGTAGCATCCCACGGTCAAGTGACCACATTTTATTATGGTTTTGCCAAAAGCAGAAGTTACTTCTGGTTTTCGGCAAAACCACACCACAGTTTGCAGAACAGCTGCTGCGTTGGCTCAACGGCTGAGCCAAAAAAGGTCTTAAAATTGGGTCAGTTGTGTGACTGACCTGTTTTACGACCGTTATGGGCAGGCTGCATGGTGGCGGCCTACGTATATGTTCATGGAGCATGAGGGTTACTGGTGCGACCTGTGGCATTCTTCCAAAACCCAAATCTAGGAGAAGGATGGAGAAAGAGGGTTATCGCTTCACCTCCAACAGTATCTGGTTGGCCACTGTAAGAAATAAGATGCTGCCCTAAGATGGTCCTTGGCCTGATCCACCACCTCTAGTCTTATATTCTTATACATCAATGTTTCCCAACCTCGCCAATTTTAAGATGGACTTCAACTCCCAGAATTCCCCAGATAGTACAGCTGGCTAGAGAATTCTGGGAGTTGAAGTCTACCCATCTTAAAAATGGCTGCGGTTGAAGAACACTGTTTTGTGCGAGAGAATCAGCAACCCGGATATTATTCGGATCAAACATGCATGCGCTTTGGATCCAGGAGACGTATGGAAAGATGAAAGCACCGTTCTCAGTCGCACCTGGGCGACCTCCAGACGTGTGGACTTCAATTCCCAGAATGCCCAGACAGCATAGCTCCTGCTGGGAATTTTGAGAGGCGAATCCCCCATACCAGGAAGTGGTTCAGGTGGAGAAACACCGCTTTGCGCTGCCTGTCTGGGGGATGACTGCCGCATTTCTCGGCAGCGTGGTCAGTTGGTCCTCCTTCAGAAGTTCTCCTTTAAAACTTCAGCTTCCTCAAAAGTTTTCATAAGAATCCCCCAACTGCTGCTTCCTTGCCAGCGTGAGAACCAGATGTGCGGTACCATTGTGGGGCTCCCATGTTTCCATGCTTCGACGAGGACAGAGAATCCGAAGCAAGTGGACCCGTTTCAGAAGACAAGATCCTCGCAGAAAGACAAAGCCCCACCCACAAAGTCAACTGTCCTGAGTTCAACCCGCAAACCTAGCAAGATAAAGAGAAGTGGCACTGAATGGAAACATTCAAAAAAAGGAACGGACACGCAGCGAAGAAAGGAACTGCAGAGACAGTCACTCTTCTCAGCCCAACCCACCTCACAGGGTTCTTGTTCTTGAGAAAACAGAAGGAGGTCCGCTCCCTTGAGTTACTTATAAAGTAAACAGAAGTGGGATAAAAATCTAATAAATGAATAAAATACAATGTCCTCCTTGGCAAATCACTCCCAATTCTTCTTCTTCTCAAGAATAGGGAAAGTCAGGGTGCAGTCACTGGTGCCCATCAGATTTTTCTGAACATGGCACATAAATGCATTTAATAAGAAATAAATATCTTTGGATATTGGCCATGGAGGTTCATGCTGATGGACATTCGTCCAAGTTCTGGGGAAATCCAACTTGACCACTATTGGAGTGAACAATCTACAGGCTATACGGTCAAACATCCTGGTCTGGTGCTATTAACGTCTCACCCCAACGGGATTGGCCTGCCCCACTCGCTCGGGCAGAAGGGGCATGCATCGGATCCCATCAGCCAAGGAACTACGGCTGACGGGATCCACGAGAAGAGCTTTTCTGCCACAGCTCCCACACTCTAGGTCATTCTGCCCCTAGAAGTAAGATCTACCATCCTTTTGACCTTCTGTGAGAGCCTGAAAACTTGGCTGTGCCAGCTGGCCTGGGTCCTTGGCAGGGGCATGCCGTCGTGGAGGTGGCTTGTGGAGTAATAGAAGAGTAGGAAGGGCTGAGCCAGGGGTGGAGGTGCAAAGCAAGGCATCAGCCTTGAGTCACCACGCATTCTTAAGCGTAGAGAGCCCAACCCCTCCTGAGGGCCGTCGAATCTTCTCTTAAAGTTGCAGGTATTCAACAGACAGTTGGGCAAATCCTTGTAATTACTCAGGAGCCATAAATCTGTTAGCTTGAAGCTCACCGTCTGGCCTGGTCCTTCGCCATCCCACCTCTACCGTCTTTACCCATTAGCTTTTTATTTGCTTGTTCTTAACATTTTTGCCTCTGATGCTTAATGCTTTAATTGTTTTATATGAGTACTTATAATACTGTAAGCCACCTTACAAGGGAGTTGCTAATCACGAGATTGGGCGGCATAAATTTGAGGAGCAAATAACTAAATGAGCAGAGTTGGTCTAAAAGAGCGAACTGGTACAATAAACCACAATTCCACCAGAGATTACGATGTTAACTGAGTGTCCTTTCTCACAGTCCTTTACACATTTGGCACCACAACTGTCACGGATTGGACGGACGGACGGACGGACAAGACAGCTTTCTTCTGCTCGATCGTGTCCCATTCTCGAAGATTGCTTGGATGAGTCCCTGCAGTTTTCTTAGCAAGGTTTTTCAGACGTGGTTTGCCACTGCCTCTTTCCTAGGGCTGCGAGAAAGTGGCCGGCCCAAAGTCATCTGGCTGGTTTTGTACCCAAGGTGGGATGAGAACTCTTCAGCAGAAAACTTTGGGATTGGGTCATTTATTCATCTTTAATTTCCAATAAAGTTTTAAACAAGGTAGCTCCTGTTGGTCTCCCCCCCGCCCCGAGCTTTCTTTCTGGAAGTTTGCATCCAGATAATCTGTTCTCCGTCTTTGGGGAAAAGGATAAATGCAAATCATTTATCCAAAGGCTCCTGCCTTTTCTGTCTTCAAATCTTTAAACTGCTGTTTTGAATATCATTTGCAGCTTCCTTTTTTTTTTTTTTGCATACTGGAATGGATGTTTCATGTTTCAGTTTTTGAGCAAGGCTGTGTTTTATTTTGCTCATGTTGCAGAAGCTCGTTCTCTTCAGAAAAGCTGGCATTTTCCCAGCCAATTTGCTCTTAAAACCCCTGGCAACCCATGTAACTTTCTTATACCCGTCTTGCCTTTATTTTTGGGGGGATGTTTTAAGGTATTATGGTTCTCAATAATTTTTGCTCTGTTCCTTTTTGTAACAGACTTCCTGTTTACTAAACCACCTCTTTTGAGGAAGTTTCTCGTAAAACCAAATGTAAATTCTCTGACCTTCCAAGGCAATTTTCCAATTTCAATAGAAGAGAATATTTGTAGAGTTGAGCTGTGGAGTTCTTGGTGGTTTCTGAGCTTGGTTGTTTTCTTGCAGACGCTTCATTGCCTAACTGAGTAACATTATCAATGCTGCTGAATGTGGGGTCTGCTCCCTATTTATATTTAGTTGTTTCCCCTGCCAGTGTTGGTGGGGGTGTGATTTTTTCCTTGGAAGTTCCTTGTCTGGGATATTGTTTTCTGCTTAATTGTTCTGGTATTAATCCCTGCTTATCTGGGTATTGCTTGCTGGAGAAGACATGTTCTGGTCCTTTTGTTTCCTCCTTAGCTTTTTTGTTCTCTCTCTTGAATGGTATGTACATGTGGTTTACCTCTATGTGTCTATCTGTGGCTCATCAATAGACATCTGCCGTCTCTATTTATTGACTGACATATCTATGTCTCACATCATCTTATCTCCCGAACTGCAAGGCGTGTGCATCTCATTCTGAACGTATATCCAGTCTGCAAGTTTATATACAGTTTGAAGTTTCCTCAAAACCACCATTTTTTGGAACCCCAAATAACACAGCTGCTACCATACAGAAACACGTGAGGAGCTGAAAACGTCACGGAAGAGTCCTGACTGGCCTTCTTACTTTTGCACAGCAAGGACACATAGCCTAAGGCTTGAAGATGCGTGGATTTCAATTCCTAAAATTCCTGTTGACTACGGAATTCTGGGAGTTGAAGTCCACACATTTTCAAGCTGCCAAGCTTGAGACACACTGGCTTAAGTACTAACATATAATTTTCACTCCATGTACTCAACTGAGTCAGGGGAGCCTGACTTCACTGTTCCTCTCAGTTCTTAACTTCTTCCTACCAGAGAAGAAATCTATGTTCCTGTAAGACTAGAAATGCTAATCATGAGCAGCACATCCAAAGGCTGTGGGAACTTCCTGTGTTTCAACTGTCTTTACAATAATGGAATGAAAAAAGGTTCATATGCATGTTCCAATAATCTTCATGACAGTATTTAATTTATGTTTCACATGTTTGAACCACCCAACTCCCTGTTTTGAGATTACGGTGGTCCTTGACTTAACAATCATTTGTTTCGTGACCATTTGAAATTACAACGGCACTGAAAAAAAGTGATTTACAATGGATCTTCACACTTACATCCACTGCATCTCCATGGTCATTGATCAAAAGTCAGGCACTTGGCAACCGGCATGTATTTATCATGTGATCGCCATTTGTGACTTTCACAGCCGGCTTCCAACAAAGTTAATGAGGGGAAAGCAAATGCACTCAATTACGGCATGATTCACTTAACGACTGCAGGGATTCATTTAACAACCATTGCAAAAAAGTTTTAAAATTGGGCATAACTCACTTCACCACCACTCTGTTTAGCAGTAGAAATTCTGGCCCCAATCCTGATCATAAATTGAGGACTACCTCTTGGCACTGTGCTGTGCCAACCCAGTGTTGTTGAAATAAACCTTGATTAACAATAATACTTTAGGATGCCTCCGTGAGTGAGACCAACCTAGGATTTCATTGGGAAATAAGAACTACACAACATGAGCGGTGGGTTATAGTCTATACGTAGCGCACCCCAACCCATGATTACCATCATCTTAGCTGCCACGAAAGCGGCCGCCAGAAAGCACTAAAGCTTCGCGTGCGAACTACGGCAGGCTATCCCTCGACTTTCTCATCCACCTAATCACTCTTCCAGCTAGTTTGAGCCAACAAGAAGCTCACATCCACACGCCTCGTTCCTGCCTGCCCTGGCTGCCGCATCAACCCACCTGCTGGCTTCGCGGACCTCTCGGTGGCTGGGTTCACACGATAAATCCGAGTCGGGAGTCAAGGCGAAAGCTCACCGGACGCCTCGAGCGAGACAGCGCCCGAGTCCCAAAGCTGCATCTGCTTCCCAGCCCAGCGCTCGTCCCACTTCCCCCAGGGGAGACGGAAAGACGGCCAGGATGCCGGGTTCCCACGATCCCCGTGGGCCCTGGCCCTCCGGCACCACCTTTCCCCAACCGGGGACTGCGACTTCCGAAGCCCCTTCGGAGCAACCTCGCCCTCCTTCCCCGCTGGCAATGGCCGGAGGGGGATCCCTCAGCGATCCCCGACATCTCCCCGGAGGACGCCAGCGGCGCCTGCAAGCGGGAGGACCCCCCTCCCGCGGTCCAGACGCTCACCCAGAAGTTGTCCTTGAAGAGAGTTTCCCGCATCGCGGCGGGCGCGGCTGCGGCGATCCGCGGCCCGAGGTCCGAAGGGCGGGCCTCGGAAGGGCTCCGCCAGGTCCGGCTCCCCTGCCCGGCGACGCGATCCCCGCTCCCCTCCTCCGGGACGGCCGCCGGCCGAGTCCCCGCCCGCCGATCGGCCCTCCTGCCACACGGGTGGGGAGACCGGGCACGAGAGGTCTCCTTCGCCGGCTGGAGGTTGCCCCTCCGCAACAACCCTGCGAGGTAGGCTGGACGGCAGGGAGCCACGGAGCCCGGCGCGCGTTTGCCGAGAGGCGGATGGAGCCTCCCCGGCGCCTTCGCAAAGCTGCGGGCGTCTTTTGCACAATCGCAGCGCACTGGGGGGAAACGCCGCTGTTGAACCCTGACTCAACAACACGGGCTCGGTGCCGACGGGGAGGGGCGCGCGGGTGGAGGAAAGCAGGAGATCCCAGGGCTGAGGTGAAAAAAGTTTTTTTTTTTAAATCCCTCGTCCACTCTTTTGCCGAGAAAGTTGCAGGCTTGTGTCCAGGAAATGGTAAGTGATCGGGCTCGGTTTGAAGGCGTTTGGGGTGTCTTCTGCCCCTACTTCCCCCGGAGGTTGGCTGTTCCAAGAAGGGGGCCTCTGAGCATTACTAGAATATCAGCCAACTCCAAAGGGAAGAAGCCAAAGGTTTCTGGAGGAATTACAAAATGATCCTTCGCAATCATAAAATCACGGTGCATTTTCAGGCCACGTGCTATGATTAAATGAAAGCATTTTCTCAAAATGCATTCAACATGCCCTAACCAGTCCAACTGGATCCAGTAACTTGCTAAGGCTAGAAGAAAAGTCCAGTCAGAATTAAAAGACTCCTGGTGCCAGAGCCTTGTCAAGTTCTTGGGGGTTGAATCAATGGAGTTAAAACTTTTTTTATGAATCCAGGCAGGGAGTTGGAAAGGGACATTTTTCACATTCCTTTTCTTTTCCTTCTGTCAATTGTGCCCAGTTCTTGGAAACTGCCAGACGTATCCCTATCTGGCAAGATTTCAGAAGGGGTTTGCCACTGCCTCCTTCCTAGGGCTGAAAGAGTGACTGGCCCAAGGTCACCCAGCCAGCTTTCAAGCCTAAGGTAGGATGAGAACTCATAATCTCCCAGTTTGTAACCTGATGCCTCAATATTAGAACATAGAGGAGTCGGCAATTATATCAAACTGGCCCTCAAACCCTCTCTTAACCTCGGTTAAAGGTGCCAATGACAAACTATCCAAACATTCAACTGGAAGGAGCTTTCTTGTCATTTAAAGCAATCATTCCCACATTCTGTCTCCCACCAAATTCTTTTTTGAAGGCTAGATATACCCATTTTCTTAATTTTGCCTGGTATCTCTTATCAAGCAAATAGGGGGGAAAGTGCTGCCTCCTTTCCCAAATCTTTCCAAGACTCTGTTCACATGGCCCCCTTATCTACAGTTTACTCAAGGAACCCAATTTTCTGAGATCATAGCTAGCCAGAAATAAAACTACATCTCTTGATGTACAACATAATTGTAATTGTAATTATACAATATCTAGGCTTGGCCAACCTGTAATTCATTGTGCTGTGCAAAAGTGTAGGTTTAGTTGTTGTTCAGTCGCGCAGTCGTGTCCGACTCTTCGCGACCCCATGGACTACATTACGCCAGGCCCCCCTGTCTT
>JANHZU010076318.1:0-10574 GCA_032468055.1 Acrochordus granulatus | reverse complement strand
AGCAACAATCCCAACTGGTCCCAAGAGCCCAATCTCAAGAACAGGGTCTCACAACCGGAAACTTGTGGAGCAAGGCCGCTGGAGGCAAACAGCAATTCTCGGATGACCACTGCCACTCCCCCTGCCCTGGGGTCTGGGCTGGTGCCAAACCTTGAACCTGGCTGGACACATCTCCCAGAGGGCAATCCCCCCTCAGAGCCAGCCAGGTCTCAGTGATGCATGCCAGGTCAGCCAGCTCCTCCTCGATGATGTCTCTAATATATGTATTTTATTAATATATATATGTCTCTAATATAGATATAAATATAATTTATATCCCTCCTTTATTATTTTTACAAATAACTCAAGGCGGCGAGCATATCATATCCAACACACCTTTCTCCTCCTATTTCCTACAGCAGCTCTGTGAGGTGGGTTGAACTGAGAGAGACTGATAGGCCCAAAGTCACCCAGCTGGCTTTCATGGCTAAGGTGGGACTAGCACTCACGGCCTCCGACTTTCTAGTCTGGTGCCTTCACCATTAGATCAAACTGGCTCTTATATATAATAATGATAAGATAGCCTATTTAGCTATATTTAAGACAGGATGTTTCCTCAAGTTTGATGCAGCCAGCTTGCCAGCGAGAGAGGAAGGGGGAGCCAACCAATCTCAGGAAAACAGCAACAAATTGTAGATTTAAGATTATAAAAGGTGATAGATAGTAAAAACAGATGAATATAAAATTGCAAGGAAATTGTTAAGCCGCAAGGACATGAGATGTAAGAGATCCTGGGACAATCTCCATGGGATTGAGGTAAATAAAAAACAAGTTAATTGTACATCCCTATTGATTCCTATCGATTCCTATGATGGGAACAGAGGGCAATTAAGGTGGGAAGCCAGAAACAATAAAAGATCTGAGCTCTAATGATTTATGACTATATATGTCCTTTAAGGAGACATGCTCTGTAAGAACTGTATAAAAGGAGCTCACTTTGAAATGGACAACATGCTTGTTTTGGCATTTATTCCCAGGCATCAATTATTCTGTACAGAATAAAGTTTTGCAAAGATTTCTGTTCTGGTGTAACTCAGTTGGGCGGAACACACCAGGCTAAGAACCTCCAACATTCGTAGAACAAAAAGTTCAACAAGAATAACAACAATAAATACATTTAACAACATCAAAGAACATCTGCCTATTCCAGGACCTTGGAAGGACTTGATAGGTGGATAAAAATGCCAAATACACTATAAGCATCTGATTCTGTGATGAACAATATATAAAAACAATTCTCTAAATAAGTTCAATATAGTCATAATAATATTGTTCATCTCAGCTCCAGTATTTATTTATTAAACAACTTATATTACTGCCATTTTAACAGAAGGAACACAAGAGTGAAAACCACAATATAATTTTTTAAAATAATGACATTCAAAGATAGCATTGAGGGCCTGATAATCTTGCATTTATCATTTGTCATCCTTACCTCAGCCTCCCAAGGCATTTTTAAAAAGCCCCCAAATGACTCTCAAGTTGCCATTTCAAGGACTGAATTAGATTTTGGCCATCTCTGAGTGGCAATGCACTGTATTTGTCTATCAATCAAACCGCCTCTGAGGGAGATGGGCAGTTTAAAAATGTGAAAAATAAAATACAGCCTCCTGTTCCCTTTTAATTATTACATCATTTGCAGACCATCAAGCTATACTTACAGGTCTTTTTTTTCTGAGTCATGGCAACTGGATTTCTTGTTGGTTAGAAACTTGCTGCTTATCCAAGTAGCTTCTTCAGTGAAAAGAAGTCCAGTTGCCGTGACTCAACATCCAGACAACTCCTCCTTGATGACAGAATCTTCATCGACTTTTCTTTCTGTTTTATTTATTTATTAAATTTATATGCTGCCGAAATCCAAAGACTCACTACGCTGTTTCAGTCAGCAGACTTTAAACAACTTAGAGAAAACATACATGAGCCATAATGCAATCATTCAAAATATTAAGTCTGGTAAATAACAATAGTAATAACTACCACCAACATAAAGTCAGTGTAATCCAACATTTGCTTAGTGCGCTTTCATTTTGTTACATTTACATCCTGGTGTTCAAAAATGACTGGAAGAAGGCTCTCTATTTAGAGGATATTCAGTTAGGAATAGAGAAATCAGGTGTGGTTCATGTAATATGGAAGGTCATGGTTTATTTAACCATGATTTCTTGAATAGCCCATGATTTGTTAAAAACTATAGACTGGTCTGCAAACCACAGCAACTGAATTCACATAGGACGTTTTAATGTTTGATTTTGATGGAAGACTTTGGCCAGCTCCCTAGTGGTCCACTGACTGCAATTGGGAGAGGTGGGATTGGGCAAAGCGATCCTGTGGCACTTATCAAACACTTCATTCAATGACCAAGATTCTGGGCCCAATTTTGGTTGTAAGTAGAGGAGTACCTGCATAAACTAACAACATGGACAGCGTTTTCAAAAAACTAGATTAAAATAAATCAGAGTAGTTGCTGGCTGAGGAATTCTGGAAGCTGAAGTCTACTGATCTTAAAGTTGTCAAGATTGAAAACACTGGGCAAGCTTAAAATTCCATGAGTTATGCAAACATGGCCAAGTCAAGGAAACTTGGCCAATTCCATTTTTGTTTGTCTGTTTTGAGCAGCTCACATGACCTATGAAAATGTAATACTTTTAACATCATAGGAAAGAAAGGAGACCATCGTTCTCTGTTCTCTGAGAATCAGCTTCTAACTTCCTAGTTGACGAAATAATATTTATTTATTAAGGGGGGCATGGTGACCTAGTGGTTAAGATGCTGGGCTTCTTGGCTGGAGAGTGGCTGAGTTTGAGACCCAGGCACTGAGGAGCTCCTGTTATTTGCCCAGCTCCTGCCAACCTAGCAGTTCGAAAGCATGCAAAATGCAAGTAGATAAATAGGTACCACCCAAATTGGTGGGAAGTTAACAGTGTTCCGTGTGCCTCACTGTACAGTCATGCCGGCCACATGATGTGGAAGCCTCTTCAGACATCATTGACTATGAAACAGAGGTGAGCACCGCTCCCTAGAGTTGAATATGACTGAAAAGGGAAACTTTTATCTTTTTAGTTATGAATCAAATTTATATAATCTTCCTTCTCACAAAAGGTGACTCTGGGCAACATACAGCAATCAAATAACAACAAAAATAAAATAATAAATTGTTCCAGATTACCAGAACTCCAAGGTATCAAAATTATTTCATAATGGAGACTATTTTTGTTTTCTTGCACTGAGATTCCTAATCAAAAGCACTTATTATAGTAATAAAGAGAAATGCATGTTAGATTCAGAACTCAGTTGTGTAGAGGCAGCATGCTGTTTTATTGCCATTTCATTGAAATTGCTCATCTCTTTTTAAACATCAGTTTCAAATACACAAAGGAGAAGAAAAAATATTTGACAGATATAAATGCTATTTCACATTATATAAAGTCAGCACAGTCAACTTCAAAACAGCTCTGGGGATCTGTCACAGAGGCATGGGATGAGTGGTAGCAGATGAAGGTGCGTTCACACAGTGTTGTCACGCAAATGTGTAATAGTAGCATTTGTGCAATAGTTAGCATCATCGCAGTTTACTGTGGATTGTCATCTGGATAGGTATATAGTGTCTTATGTACAGATAGTCCTTGCTTACAGAGCACTCATTCAGTGACAATTTAAAATTAAAACAGTGCTGAATAACGAGACTTATGAGTGGTCCTCAAAGCTGTAGCCATTACAGCATCCCCATGGTCATATGATTGCGATTCGTGTCTAGCAATTGGTGTACATTTATGACAGTCACAGTGTCCTACAGTCATGCAGTCACCATTTATGACCATCACAGACAGCTTCTAACAATGGGGAAGCTAACAGAAAGTTGCAAGTTGCAGTCATGATATGTCATGTTTATCAATCCACAATGATTCATTTAATGACCGCAGCCTAACTGATGAATGGCTGTCGTAAATTGAGCACATTCACATGATTTTTCATTTTATGACCACATTGTTTAGCAACAGAGTTGCTGGTCTCAACTGCAGTTGGTAAGAGAGGACTGCCTGTACTGAATATCTCTGCCATTGAAGCAGAGTTGGTGGAAAAGCCCCGGGTGGAAAGAAGGAATTTCATCCTAGAGATCTTTAAATCATACTTTCTCACATTTCTTTCTTTTTTTACTTCTCATTAAAAATTTTGAGATATTGTGTTGTTTCAATTCAGTGATGTTTATATAATTAAAGACTAGTGACATCCTATTATTTAGATAACTTCCAGTATTGTAAATAGAGAAGAAAAATATCCCCATATTAATTACAATATAGTATATAAATATTATAATACAAGCATTAAAATTATGTGGCTTTTTCAATCAGCATCTTGAGTATAATATTAAAAAAGCACTATGACTCATTTTAAAATATTTGTTATATAATAGAGGTTTCAATCTTAAGTAAATAATTACTATTAAAGTCTTCATTATATGGTTATTATATATGTGTGTGTGTGATATACAGTTGCATATCACACACCCTACTTCCAAAATCATTATGCCCATTTAACATAGATTTTACCTGTGCTTGATCCTTTTTTTCCTCATCTAGTAGAACTTCCAGATTTTCTCCAAGAATGCAGAAACAGTGTTTCTGTACTTCACAAAGTCTGTGTTTTAAATTTTATTCTGTTATTCTGATGACAAGGATGCCATTTAGCTCTACATTTCTGAATGGCAGCTGAAAGAGTTACATTTCAAAGCATGCAATCAAATGTCAAAGAAGATACAGTACTTCCAAAGAAAATATGCAACCATAAATAACCCCAAGGTTGCATTCCATGGCAACAGGGGACACTGATTTTCTACAGAAAGGAAGTTTTATATAAGCAGGTGTAAGAAGCAACAAGATGAATACATTACAAAAAGAAAAGGTGATTTAGGGTAACGGTAATAATGTAATGGTTGTATTTTCAACACCAACATTCGAAGGGACTTTAGCGATACCTTAGATCTGATGAACTGAGTGCACAATTGAAAACACAGTTATTTCTAGATTGATGTTTAACTTGCAAATCAGTCTGTGCAGGTATGATGGTATTTTTTGCCTGCCTTCTTAGATTTGGCTGAAAGCTCAGATCTAAATTCTTGCTGATGGCTTGAAAATCTTGGGGACGAGATAACTGATGCCTTTCTGTCATACTTAAATGCTGTCCCCACCTGACACATTTTTTTTATAGATCAGATGTGTCCAACATTGGCAGCTTTAAGATGTGTAGGCTTCTTAAAATGTGATGAATTCTGGGAGTTGAATTCGACACATCTTGACATTGCCAAAGTTGGATACCCCTCTGTAGATGACAATATGGGGAAGCTATCATTCTCCAAATCTTCTGCCTAAGTAAAATTCATCTCACCTGCCATGCAGTGCTCCATATAAGGAAAAATATGCGCTGAGTGAAACTGGATGGACAATAAATCTGTTATGTTCCCTGTCAAGAACAGGGTATGAGATTCCTGCTCTGCCCACACCCCGTCCTTCCAAGGGATGTGGATGAAACAGATCTTAATCTGCTAGTATTACTACAGGAGTGTCATCAGTAAAGCTGGGCCACGGTAGGTGAAGTCTTTGGTTCCAGGTGTTGTAAAATAAGCAAGCAAGCAGATATAAACAATGAATAAATAATTGGAAATTCCACAGTCCAAGGACACTTGTGTATCTCATGGACCTCTTTCTGTTAAGCTGCTGATACTGGTTAGCAATTGCAAAAATGTAATGATGTTGTTCACAAATTGTTTAAGGTTGGTGAAATGGATTTTCTGATTTCATTCATTGGATTGGGAAGTGTTTAATTTTAATGTATTATTAATAGGAGTAGACGTGGAGAGCTAGTTTAGTGTAATGGATAAGGTACCAGGCTAGAAACTAGGAGATCATGAGTTCTAGTCCAGCCTTGGGTACAAAGCCAGCTGGGGGACCTTTGGACAGTCCCTCTCGTTAAGTCAATATTTTTCAACCTTTGTGGGACTTCAGCTCCCACAGTTCCCCAGTTGAAGTCCACATCTCTTAAAGTTTCCAAAGTTAAGAAGCACTTCTCTACTCCCTGGAAGAAGGCAATGGCAAGCCACTTCCGAAACACCAAGAACATTATTTCAAGGACTTTTCCAGGCATTTCCCAGGAATAAAACAATGACCACCTAACTTGAACACACATATACACAAACATTTAGCTGACAGTCCTGTTCTTCCAAGGTGATATTTTGTTCAAATATAAACCAGAGCCATCCTGCTTATTATTCTGGATGAGCCAAAACAAATCAGATGCTGCCATCTGCTGAGGCAATGCTGTGCAGATATTCAAATCCCGGACTGTAAAAACTGTATTATTCAGTGAGAAACCTGAGCCAAATTTGGTATTTTATTCCACATGGGGGCAGCAGAGTCCATGACAATGAGATTGCGGCACTTGCTTTTAGAAACGTAAATTAGAATCCTGAACCATTATCATTTATTGAGTTTAGGCACTGCCTGATTCCAAAGAGATGCTGGGTGGTGTACAGTAAAATCAAAATCAGTTTAATCAAGCTGTAAAAAAGAAAAGGAATAAAACACAAGGAATAAAGAACAAGAACAGATCGGGAGTCTGGCTGACACCACCCATACTTTCAGGTATATTCATTAAGGGCCTAATCACCCCAACCAAGGCTTGGAAAAGCATCAAGGTCTTTAAGACTTTTCAGAGTGCCAAAAAGGTGAGAGCCACATGGATGTCACGGGGGAATCTTATTCCAGAGGACAGACACTGTGACTAGAAAGGCATGATAGATGACACTGTTTAATAGAAGGGAACCTTGACAGCTTGCACTGGCTGTGTAAACATCGAGCAAGATAAATAGCCCCTCAGATAACCAGGCCTTATGCCATATAGAGCTTTATAGGACATAAGCAGTACTTTGAATTACACCCAGAAGCATACAGATATAACCAGTGCAATTTGTGAAGCAGAAGTACCACATGACTTTACTTAGGCATGCCCATCGCTGCCCACACCATTGCGATCTGGATCAGCTGAAGCTTCTGAGTGGCCTTTAAGGGCAGCCCAAGTACAGCACATTGCAGTGCCCGTGAATGACCACCTGAAAGTCTCCTGATCTAGGAAAGGATACAATGGGTGCACCAGCTTTTGCTGTGCAAAGGCCCCTTTGACATCTGCCGCTTGCTCAGGAGCTGTGAGTCCAGGAAGATTCCAGATTGTGTACCACATTTAAATGGAATTAGTGCCACCTCAACCATTGATTAAATGGAATAAACCCAGTGCTTGCTTGCTTCCTTCTTCCTTTTGAGTCAGTGTTGACTCCTAGCAGCTTTCTCAGCAAGATTTTGGGTGAGGTTTGCCATTGCCTTCTTCCCATGGTTGAGAGAGAATAATTGGTGGAAGGTTATCCAGCTGGTTTTGTGCCTAAGGCAGGACTAGAACTCACAGTCTCCTGTTTCTAGTCAAGTATCGTAACACCAGGGTGCGTGGTGGCCTAGCAGGCTTGTCGGCTGGAAGGTCAGAACCCAAGATCCAAGTTCCACCATGTAATGGGGCGAGGTCCTGTTATTTGCTCCAACTCCTGCCACCCAGCAGTTCGAAAGCATGCAAAATGCAAGTAGATAAATAGGTGCCACCTAAATTAGTGGGAAGGTAGCAGTATTCCATGTGCTTTGGCATATAGTCATGCTCGGCCACATGACTATGTAAACGTCTTTGGACAACTCTGGCTCTTCTGATATGAAATGGAAATGAGCACTGCCCCCTACAGTCAGACATGACTAAAAGGGGAAATCTTTACTTTTCTTTACCTTAACCATTACACCAAAACCGGTTCTCATCCTCAGATTTATGTGGTCCCAATCCCACCAAAACAGTCTTGGTAGGATGAGTTGGAGTTGGTTCCTTCCCATCCAGGTCCACGCAGCCTCCAAGGACTAGGATAGAATCTCAGTAATCTCACTTGGCCAGCCAGGGATGACAGATATAATTGGACAACATCAATGTTGATTTAAAAGAGGCTACAAAATAAACATACAGCAAATGGAAAATAATTACCAATATAATTTTCCAGAATGAAACCTTACAATGAAGTTCCAGCCATTGCAGCATTCCTCCAGTCATATGATCACCATTTACAAACTTCATGCAGGCTTCTGACAAGCAAAGTCAGTGGGGAGGCTGGCAGGAGGTTGCAAATCTCACTTGACATCACACTTATCGATGTCACAGGATTCTCTTAATCATGGCAACCAGAAGTGTTAGAACTGCTGTTGCAAAACGATGCTTGTCGTGTGATGTTGCGCTTTATGACCATGTTGCTTAGCTATGGAAATTCTATTCAAAATGTGCAATTAACAATTGCCATTTTTAACTGAAGACTACCTGTAAAACAAATAATAAAGCAAGCCAGTTCTGCACTGATGCCCAAAATCCCCACATCGATACGTCCCTGGAGTAATCAGATTGACTCAAAATGATATTGTTTTTAGTTTACTTTTGACTGATCTCAGAAACTAAGCAGAGTCAGATCTGGCTAGTACTTGAACATCCCAAATTTGTAGGCTAGCCTTGGTAATTGCAAAATAGCCCATATGTCAGCAGTAGCAAATTCCTTCCATATTCTTGTCAAAGTAAATAATGTGAACCCCACCAGGAACTGTGCACAGGAATTCGCTTAACTTGTAGAAGTGTTTATCTTTCCTACATTTGTCTTCCAACTCACTTGTTCTGTCTGACCAGTTCATTTGTTAGTCTGCAGCAATTTATTGCTACAAAGAACACTATATGTACACGTTGTTATTAGGCTGTGGACTGGCCTCCATTTTCAAGGCAGAAGCTACAGTAGTTGACAAGGACATTTGCTTTATTACTTGTAGGGCAACAGTCTTAAGTTCAACTTATCAAAACAGCAACATGTCTTTTATGCTCCAATCCAGAGTTTACAGTAATAGGAAAAAGAAACTAAAGGAATAGAAGGACCTATGATCTCCTTCTTAGAGACGCGGTGGTGCAAGCGGTTGCTTGGCTTGGCTTACCGGCTGGAAGGTTGGTGGCCCAAGTTCAAGACTTGGTGCTGCCATACAGCAGGGGGAGCTCTTGTTGTTCTGCCTCAGCTCCTGCCAACCTAGCAGTCCGAAATCATGCACATGCGAGTAGATAAATAGGTACCGCTATTACGGCAGGAAAAGTTATGTGTCCATGCGCCTTGAGTGTCTAGTCATGCCGGCCACATGACCTCAGACGAATGCTAGCTCTTCGGCTTGGAAACAGAGATGAGCATTGCACCCTAGAGTTGGTCACGACTGGCAGGATAATCTTTACCTTTATGATCTCCTTCTACAATAGTCCTCAACATTCAACCATTTGTTTAGTAACCATTCAGAGTTACAATGGTACTGAAAAAAATGACGGTCTCCGCACTTAAGACCATTGCAGCATCCCCTGGTGACATGATCAAAATTCAGGCACTTGGCAGCCGTCATGTATTTACAATGGTTGCAGCATTCCTGGGTCATGTGATTGCAAGTTTCCTAGCCAGCTTCCAACAAGGAAAGTCTATGAGGGAAGCCAATTTTTTTTAACAACTGCACGAATCATTTAACAACTCAGTGATTTGCTAACAACTCAATGATTTGCTTAAGGTTGTAAAAAGGATTGTAAAATTGGGCGTGACTCACTTGTGGCTCCTTGCTGGAGCTCATCGTGACTGTAAGTCAAGGACTACTTGGATTGAAGGCTTCCTCTGAGACACACACACTTTCTCACTCTTTTTCATATCATTTTCTAGACTTTCTTTCACATCATTTTCTAAACTTTCTCCCAACTTTCTCTTATCTGTTCACTAATTGTACAGGTAGTAATCAAACTGGTTGTCTTCAGTCTTGTAAGTTTTGGGTGTGTTATTGCACTGCAGTTCTTATACTGGCTGGCCATGCTGGGACCTGTAATCCAGTACATTTGGTTAGGCACTGGTTTGAGGAAGCTAGTCTAGCCAATATTGTCTGTGCATGGTACAAGAAGACACTTTGAAATGAAGGTCTTCATCCTTTTATCCATCAATCCAAGGGCCTAAGAAAGATCTCCAGTTGCATTTTCAGGAAATAACTGTATCTACACCATCTTCAAAATAAACACGTGCCACTTCTGTTTGTTGCATATATCCCCTCTGTCCACCCAACTGTTTCTTTAACAATGCAGAATAGTGAAAGGGTCCCTGATTTTCCATTTCTATACTGCTGCTAGAGAGAGATATTGGTAAATGTGCTGAAAAGAAAGTCAAAGCAGTCTGATTCTTTTCTGGAACTGATGCATAATTTTTATTGCTGATTTCAAAAATAATTGTTGTTGTTCAGTCATGCAGTCGTGTCCAACTCTTCGCAACCACATGGACTGCATCACACAAGGTCTGCCTCCCAGAGTCCCCCCAAACCCACGCCCATCACACTGATTATGCTGTCTATCCATCTCATCCTCTGCCGTCCCCTTCTCCTCTTCGCTTCAATCCTTCCCAGCATCACAGTCTTCTCGAATGA
>JANHZU010076241.1:0-10576 GCA_032468055.1 Acrochordus granulatus | reverse complement strand
AATTCATAAAGTTGGCATCTTACAGTGGTTCTTTTCTTTTAAGTACTGTAGGTGTGAGTTCTCCCAAATAAATATATTTTTCCTCATATAATTTTAATAGCGTGCCTGCCACCGTACATGTGGGGCAGGAGCCTTGTGTGCATCCATATTCTGGGTGCTGCAACCTGTGTGGTAGTATCTGGGGGGACTGAGTTATCCCAATCCAGGGACAGGAAATTTTATCCAGCCTCGATTCCTTTCCTACGTTTCTGCAATTCCATCACCCAGGTGTATGATGGGGGTGAAGCACACGAGCAGGAGAAGAGAGGCTGTCTGTTTGCATGCACACCTGGATCAAAGATTCATTGTGGGTGTGATGCTGTAAAGTGAGCAGAGGACGGGTGCATTAGTAAAGAAAATGGCACGCGCGCGCACATATGCACATCGTAAATCTAGACGCAGTTTCTTTGCATCGCGATGAAACTTAATCAAGGACTGAGTCCAGAAGTTTAGGAGTGGGTATGTGTTAGCGTGTGTAAAAATTCAGAAGACCGACTCCTGGATGGGAGTCGAAACATTTCCCTGTGACATCTAAAAATAAAAATCCAGTTGCCTTTTTTAAAATTTGGTGTGCAAGATCCCCCCCCCCAAATTTTGCTACAGGGCTGCTGAAAGTACCGAAATACGTTATGCTGGAAAAGCTGCTACCACAGACCTCATGTGGTGTGTGTGTGTGTGTGTGAATAAGCTTATGTGTAAGTGCGTGCAGAGGAGCAGAGGATCCTTTGAAAGGATCCAGTTCGGCCAAGCAGGTTCCTTTTCGGTTTGGCAGCGAGCCGACTGGCGATCCATCACCTCGGACCGTCCGCCGGGGGTCTTATCTCTGGGTCGCGGAATGCATTCAGTCAGCCCCTGTGCCAGTAAAGGGGAGCTTGGTAGCCTCCCCTCTGGGCCGGGAAATCGAGAGTGATTGGCACGGCTCTCTGGAAAGCTGGCCACGGATTCCCTCCCCCAGATGTGAAGGTCTGGGCTGCTACGCTGTGACTCTCCATTTATGGTCAGCCTCTGTGCCTGCAAGCCAAATACTCTGCACCGCGGCCAACACGTCTCCAGTCACCTGCTTCGAAGGAGCTGAACCAAGGAGGCAGAGCAAGCCTCGAGATTCAGAAGACTCCGAAAACCTTTCGCCTTCTAGTAAAATGTGCTGCGTTAGGAGGTGTGAGGCTGCAACCGCGAACCTGACTGGACTCACGATTGCCTGGGCCTGATGGTGTGCCTGCCCTGTGTTATTTGTGCAGGCAAGCGCATTCATCCCACAGAAGGAAGCAAAACGCTGCAGATGAGCTCAGTGTTTTGGAAAAGGACCACAAACAGCCCTGT
The DNA here is from genome assembly GCA_032468055.1 of Acrochordus granulatus. Taxonomy (NCBI): domain Eukaryota; kingdom Metazoa; phylum Chordata; class Lepidosauria; order Squamata; family Acrochordidae; genus Acrochordus; species Acrochordus granulatus. Next base: position 9,217 of record JANHZU010076241.1, on the reverse strand, counting down.
TCTGGAATTAATTGCAAAGAAAAAAACGGGAAGAGCGCATTTACTGATTCTGGGGAGCTTGGAAGTGCTAGTTTCTCAAGAGGAAATGGGCAGATTTACCCAAAAAAGAGATAAAGAGAAGGAATGGCTCACTGGGTAGCTGCGGAAGGGAAGGAAGTGGCCAAGACTGGACACTCAGACTATGTATGCATCAGGTGCCCTTCTCTAGTTGTAGAGCTGGCAGGGACTGTTGAGGTCCTGCAGTCCACCCCAGTGTCAGTTCCACAAGGCAGGACACCACTACAGCATCCTGGACCCAGGGCTGGGCATTTCTGCTTCAAATCCCGTCAGCCCAGTTGGATTTTGCAAATGAAGGATGTGGTGGAAGTATTCCAAATACATGCGCTCACACATACTTCCAGCACAGAAGAGTCCATCTGCTGTCACAGCAAAGGTGGGCACTCTCCTCTGGCTGTCTGTGCCTTGGGTTGCATCATTCCTCAAGCGAGGGCCTTCTTGATCTGTTGTACTATGAGTCCCATTGTACTGGCCACCTCGGCCGTCTCTTAGGCAAACCTAAGCAAAGCTGGAGGGCATCCTGGTTGGAGCTGCTCTTGCGTTGACCTGTGTTCAGGATTTATTCTTGATCTTGCAGCCATTAAAAGCTAATTCCCCATGTTTCTTCCTTGGGTTAAAAATATACCAAGGAAACAGAATTACCCTGGACTCTGCAGTTCAGAGACCCTCCACAAACTCTCTGAGAAAAGAAGCCAACTTGGCAGGAGCACAGGCGCTCCCAGGCCAAATTATTTGAGGGCCCCCAGCAGGTCACCCTCCCATTTGGCTTCTTCAGAAGCAGACATCATTGACCAGATCCCATGTCCAGGACCACACAGGCACTTCATCCAGATCAGCCTTCAGGGTTCCTTTGGGTTTGCACACTGTGAGGAGGGGGAGAAGGGGTGTTTCCTGGGGCTTCAGCAAACAAGGAGGAAGGGAAGGGTATGTCCCTTTCCTCCCTGCTGTGGTCCAGATCGCTGGCAGGGCTCCAGAGCCTCAGCCATACTGGAGAAACCCTGGTTTGAACTCTACCAAGTGAGGAAGCTGGCTGGCTGATTGACAGTAAGGACCCCGAGGATGTAAAGTGAGCGTGCAAAGAAGGGAATAAGAGTGCATGAGTGCAGGGATTACTTTTGAACAGTGGGTTACTCAAGGGATCAGTGCCATGGGATGACATCTGTATCACCTCCAGCAGGTGGCTTTGGGGAACCCAGGGAGTCAGCTGAAGAATAAACCTTCTTCGCTCTTTTTTCCCCCCAATGTTGGCTTAAAGAACAACCTTAGCAGCTGGGTTCAAATGCATACCACCTGCACTCTGCGGTAGATCTGTGATAAATGAATATTTTTCTCTAGGAGGAAAGCTCCCCTGGCATCCATGGAGGCTTGTTTGTATGAAGCATTGAAATGGGGTATTAGGCAGGCAGGGTAATGTGTTGTGGGAACCATCAGCCCTTTGAGGTAGGCCAAGTCAGGCCAAGTCATGCTACAAATTTTGGCTGGGACTCTATTGATAGAGCTCTCCTCTATCCTCTGATTGAGGGAGAAGTCCATCTGAACATTTTTCCCATGCTCTCACGGTTGCCCAGCTTAAACTGTGTTTATTTAGCCATCTGCCTCACTTCCCCAAGCTGTGGCTTTCTGAAAAAAAGGGAATTAATTCAGTCCAGTAATTCCCAGATGGTAGGAATTCAGCCCTACGCTGACTCAGTCTTGTTTAAACTGGCTTCGCTGGATCCATCGCATCACCCAGACCAAGCCTAAAAGTAAAGGTTTCCCCTGCCAGTTGTGTCCAACTCTAGGGAGCAGTGCTCATCGCTAATTCACAGCTGAGGGAGCCAGTGTTGTCTGAAGATGCTTCCATGGTTATGTGGCTGGCAGGACTATATGCCAAAGTGCATGGGCTCTTTTACCTTCCCACCAAAGGTGGTACCTATTTATCTACTTGCATTTTACATGCTTTTAAACTGCTAGGTTGGCAGGAGCTGGAGCAAGTAACAGGAGCTCACCCTGTTATATGGCAGCACTCAGGTCATTTGCTGGCTGGAAATTCTGGGAGTTGAAATCCACCCATCTGAAAGATGCCAAGGTTGAAAACACTGAAATACTGGACATTTCCTAAAGAAAGACATCCAGTGAAGGAGGGATGCTAAAATCCAAGGGGCCACTTCTGATCCCATTTGGTACAGGCCTTATTCCACTGCATTGTCTTCCTTAACAGATGGCAGCAAGCTTGAACTAAAACATTTCCATCAAAGGAATGGGCCTCATCATGGAATCATTTGTTCCATTCAGAAATTCCTCCCAAGTTTTGGCCAAAACTGAATCTTCCCCCACCCCTGGATGTATATCTGGAACTAGGAAAGCAATGCAAGTGGTTTCTGGATAGACCTAAAAGCCTTTGCAGAAGGCTTTTGTTATCTGTGTCCCCCACTTTGAAATGTGGCATTGGGGGTACTTTTTAGAAGGAAGGAGAGATACCCCCTCTCTGTTTTGATGTTTGAAAATCCCCTTTCAAAGGTGGCTGGTGCAAAGGGCAGGTACTCCCAAGACAGTACAAATATTTGCTTGGAAGATCCAACCTCCTTTAAAAGACAGGGAAAATGTGGCCACAAATGTTGAAATAAATTGAGTCTATGGTTTCTAGTTCCATATTCCCCACACCAAGTACTTAGAACACATAGAATTGTTTTTTGTAAATGATATACTGTATTTCAGAGACACTGGTTAATCTCCTTACTTACTCTCAAAAGAGTGATCTAACACTGGAGATGTATAAAAACAAGGACTCCAGCTCTGCTGTGTTAGATCACACTTTTGTGAGTGAGCAAGGAGATTACCTAGTGTCTCCAAAATATATCACTTTCCAAGAACAATTCTGTGCATTCTCAAGTACTTGGATGGAACATGGGGCCACCTTAGACCATTCCAGATTGGAGTTGAGTCTCATGTGATGGAGCATGAACACCTTCAGCTAAAAGTCTAGAGCAGAGCCTGCGCAGGCCGATGCAAGAATCCCACAGTGCTGAGCCACCAGGGAATGAGGTGCCCCATCATGCCATTATCAAGTGCAGCTGCCATTGTGTTCTTGCCCAACAAGAGATGGCAAAGGTGCTGAGGAAGGAAGGTGACTGACCTCCATCTGGATGGCTTGGAGGGAATGCCCAGCTGGGCAGGCAACCTGATCCTAGCTGGACCTCTGGCATAGGGAGGCTCTAACCATGACCCTCAGCACTGATTTGGATAATTTCCTTCACTTGCCCACATGCCCCCAAAGGAGCTGCACAGGGTGGTATGGAGGCCACATCTTTTTTCAAGGCACCCATTCTGGGGAGACCCACCTCACACCCTCTCCTTCGTTTTTAAACCAACTGGTGTGCCAGAGGCTGTCAATTTCTCTAAACTGATTGTCCTGGAAGTTTCAGCCACCCTTGAACATCTGGGTTTGTGGCTTTAACCACTCAATACTGGAGTAGAGAGCCAAGAGGATAATACCGCTCTCCTGAGCAAGTGCAGAGAGCATTTATGCTCTTTTTCCTGGCTATCAGGGATGCAGTTCTGCAACTCCCAGGCTCCTTGGTGCAAAAACCACCTTCCTGATGTCTCTGCCTGCTGCACAGTCTCAGGACAGCTGGACAGACCCTTCTTGGTCACCCCAAATCCTCTCTCCTGCAGTGCCCCAGCTGTATTTGGCAGGTTAATTCAACAGCAGGATTACGATTATGGCTGGCCTGAATTGATCCAAAGAGCCTTCCTCTTTGGCCCAGGCACTTCGGATCAAAAGCTGTCCTGCTGGGGTGCTGAAGCTGGGGGAGACTGTTCCTTCCCCCTGCACCTGTTCCACCCTTGGCAGCCCCTCAAAACACCAGAATAAAAAGGGAAAGGCATTCTGCATCATGGCCATTTTTGATCAGGGCAAAGTCTCCAGTCCAGATGTGCAAACCCTGTTTCTCCTCCTCACTTTTTTTCCTTTATGTCCCAAAAATAAATAGAAAAACCTCTCTGGGTTTCTTTTGGCCAGGGAGGGTGGATATATGACTGCAAGGGAATGCCGGAGCCAACCCCAGCCTTTCTGGACATAATTCTGTCGTGGTCTTGCTGTGCAAATAATCCGGTTTGTGGTGAACCCTAGGTTGCCTGGGAGTTTCCCAAGATTTGTGTGTGCTTGTCTGTGTGTATCTGGGGGTGTAACGGCTGAAAGCCATCCAAGGAGAAGATTCAGATTGGAATAGAAGCTAGTGTGGTTTCATTCACCTCTTCGGAAAAGGTAGCTTTGAAAGGGAATTTGAGAAAGGGAAGGAGAAAGGTGGGGAATTTCTTAATAAATCCTTCCCCCACCCCCCAGGCTTGATAAATGGGAGCCCAGCCTAGAGCTCTGCTTCTGAATGGGCCCCACAGATCTTCTCAGTGTGGCCGACCTGATGCCAAATGGAAACCCACCAAAGCTGAGCTTCCTTTTCGTCCCGTTCCCCACCACCCGGCACTCCAGTGTGATGTTGCAGCAAGTTCCATAGTTAACTTTTCCCTCTGGGGAGAAGGGTCAGTTCCACTGGGTGGGTCACACCAGGAAAGCGACTCCACAAGTAGGCTAAAGCTACTTGGATCGAGGTTGGCTTTAAGGACAGAACCTTGCAAGTCGGATTGCACTGGGCTTCCTCTTTCACCCGCTTATACTTCGTGAGTCAGGGTGGTGTCTGTCTGGGTTGCTTCTGAATGTTATTGGATGTTCTGGACTTAAAAAATGTTTCATCCCCCTTTTCCTGAACAACAATCCTGCATGTCTCCATGTTCCTGACTCACTATCCCAAGTCCTGAAGCCCCTCCTTTCACCTCTCCAGCATCACCCACCTTAAGCCCTGTGGGATGTCCTGAATCTGGGAAGGAGAGAAATTAATTTCTTTTCACTCCCTGTAGTTGAGATGCTATGCCCTTCAGTTAATTCTCTCCTTACCTGCTTCTGAGTTTGGAGGCTTCTGGGGCCACGTTTTTATGCATTTCCCATCTATTTTTTTTGGTGTGTAACCAGAACTGCAGACAGGAATTTCTAGTTGAACGAAGCCTTATTTTGTTTCCTGATGATCTCAAACTAGGATTTTTCTTTTGTGCATTTCCCCCCACCACCAACATCAGTGACTTGGATTGACAGTCACACTCTACACTGATAGTCCTCTTCTGCTCAGATCCCATCTTGATGTTCAAGGGTAGTTTACCTCTTTTAGGTTCCTGTGGAAAGGACACAAATCCCTTTAAAACTTTTTAAAGTTGCCTCTTGTTGTGCAGTGCAGAAAGTATCATGGAACATAGAACTGTAGGGTTGGAAAGGAGCTTGGAGGTCTTCTAGCCCAACCTCCTGCCCAAGTCAGGAGTCCAAAGGATTGTCCCATCTTTTCTTGAAAGCTTCCAATGATGGAGCATCAGCAACTCCAGGAGGGAAGCTGTTCCACCGATTAACGGTTCTTGCTGTCATTTATCATTTGTGGATCGTTTTGTATTTATTTATAGATGTGAAGAAAGAACGAACCTCAGGGGAATGGGCTGTAAACCCCACTTTTTCCTAACATGCTAAATATCTCCATTTAGGGACTATTCCTGTCACATGGATGCAATTAGAGAGCATCAGTGGTCCAAACCAGAAATAGCTTAAGCATCACAAGTTCTGCTTGTGACAGTGAGGCCTTAGTGGGTCACGTTCTCCAGCGTGTTCCAAAAAGACAGCAGGAGTGGTCTGGGGAAAATAGGCTGCGTTTGAGGAACTTGTCTCTTCTTTTCAAGGTCTGGTTGGGAGCTGAAAGGTCTGGGGAAACCCAGAGAGACTTTGCTGTCCCCTTCCCAGCCTTTCAGACACCGTGGGCGTTCCCTGCCAGCCCAAAACGATTAAAGTGCTTAATTTCTTCCTGTCGTATCTGTATTTGCAAGGTCCCCTCTCTCCCCAAAACACCTTTAATTTGCAGGGGGGGCAGAGCCAGATGGAGGAGGGGAAATTTTGCCCATTGCAGGGACAACTTGGAGGCTCAGACCGAGAGAGAGATGCAGTTCAGGTTCATCCATAAACCAGCTGTGGGGTAACCAGCCCCCAAAGTTTGCATTAAGCAAGGAGCTCTTAGTTGTTTACAGGTTGTCTGGAGGGGTCTGGTCAAAAAGGTCAGTATGATGGCCACCATCACGCAATGAAAGCCCTCTCCCTTTTATGTGTGGGGTTGGGGGCCTTCTTGACTCTTTTGACTTGCTGATCCTCCCTCCCGCCGCCCCCCGGCTCGGTTTAAAATGGAAGGGGAAGCTTTTCATTGCTGCTGGGTGGGTGTTGAGAGACAGAGGAAGGAAAAAATTGGCAAGGCTGAGCGTCGCGTTGATTAGTTCTGTAGCCCTGAGGTTACAATCCGTGGCTCGGTGCTACTTGCCAGACGTCAGCTTCTCCTAGCCCTCTTTGGCCCCAAAGTCACTCAACCTGCTTGCATGCCTAAGGAGGACTAGAACTCGCTGGCTCCTGGTTTCTAGGCCGGCCCCTGAACCACTGCACAGAACTGGCTGGCTTTCTCCCTTGCTCAAACTTTACGTTGTCAAGTTGGTTGCAGCAAAGATTTAGTTCAGATGAGAGTAACTGCAATCCCTAGGATCTTGGGAGAAAGACTGGCCCTCCCGGATAAACTGGTTGCCCAGACGCCCCGTTTTGAAGCCAAAGAGGTTTGATTCCTCCCCAGGTTTCCATCTTGGTGAAACCAGGTTAAATGTTCAAATTGGAACTTGGTTATTATATAGTTTTAGAGCAGCGAGGGTTTTATTTTCACCAAGAAGGAGAGGCCCACTCATTCCCATGAGGGAAGAGTGGATGGTGACAATGATGGCAAAAACGACTGTTTTTAATCCAAGAGAAGAATTTATCTCATATGGTTCCTTCTGGGTAACCTTCTGGACTTTTTCCTCAACGCTAAAAAAAATGAAACTTTTGATTTTAGGTTCTGATGATTAGGATGATTTTGTTGTTACAGAAATGGCTTGAAATGTTGCAGAAGGTCAACCGAAAGTCGAGGTGGTATTTCTCCTTGCGTTTTACAAAAAAGAGGTCACAAATCCCTTTCTCTTTCTCTTTGCCCGGTTTTGCTTCCTTTGGCTTCGCCTGCGCGCTTTGTTCCTGCATTTTTATTTTATCCTGAAACTTAATAAAAAACAGTTAAGAAAAACAGGGTAAAGTTTCAAACTGGCACGGAGACTCTCCTGGCAGCGCCCGGCCCTCCGGCGTCCAGGGAAAGCGCTGGGCGAGCGGTCAAAGCGGCGCGTGCTGAAGCCGCCTCGCGGGATGGAGGGAGGCGCAAGCCGAGGATCCGGCGCCTGGCGACGAGCCAGAGGGGAAGCGCCCTGCAGCGCAGGCAGCGGGACGGCGCCGCGGGACACGCGTCGCGCCTCTCCTCCGGCAGCGGAGGCGGACGCCTCGTCGGGAGCCCCGCTGAAAAGCCCACCGCCTGTCCCTCGGCCCGAGCGCCCCAACGGGCCTGAAGCGGGGAGGGGGCGTCTGCCCCCAAAGGCCGGGCTCTGCGCTGAGGGGACATCCGCACCCCTGGCAGAGGACGGGCCGCACCGGCAGCCGCACCCCGCTTCGGGTCTCCGGCAGACGTGCTTCCCATCAAGGAACGCGGGGGACGTTGCCCGTGTGCTCACCTCAGTCGCGTTTTCCCCCGGACGCTGCAGCTGAGCTCGAGGGCGGAAAGCTTCACCGGCAGAGGGCGGGTGGCCCCCGGGGTGGGCGAGATGCCCTCCGAGAGCTGGCTCCGGTCTGGGTCTCACTCGCGCGGGATCCGCTCCGGTCCTCGAAGGCAACGCCAAGCGAGCGGGGAGGGGATTCAGCACGGCGGAGAAGCCTCCCGGGGCCCTTCCTTCCCGTTCCCCCTCCAAGAATGTTCATTGCTTTGCTGTGTGTACATAAGGAGCCCCATGACCTGGAACAGGGGAAGATGAATCACAACTCTGTTGTTCGTCGGAGGACATTTTTTTAATGCCATTACTTTGATTCATCCGTCGGTCGGTTGGTCGGGAGGCGGAATCCATCCAGCATTCCAGGAACCCGGATCGCCTCTCGGCGGTTTCAGCTCTGTTGGGGGAGAGGGTGGGGGGTCAAAGCAGATGCTGTCCGCAGTCTGGAGTCCGCCAAAGCGGTCCAGAGGACGAGGCCCTAACGCACTGTTCCCACTCTTGGCCACTGGAAGATGGGTGGGCCAGTTCCCAGAATTCCCCAGCGGGCATGGATTCCACATGAATTCGGGGAGCTGGCGTCCCTCCATCTTGAAGTGGCTAAAGCTGAGAAACACTGCTCCAGGAAGACTTTGCCCAGAAAGAGAAGGAGATCAGGCTGAGGCGAGGGGCAGCAGCTGACCCCCTTTTCCGGGAGAGCCAGAATCGGAGCACTGGCTGACCGTTCGCAGAGGCCCCCGTTGTCGTGCCTGAAGTCCTGCAATGCTCTGTGAGGAAGAGCTTCAGAAAGGGGGCGCAGGGATTGCCGCCTCGGGGATGAGTGGAGAAGAGAGGGCTTAGCCTGCAGCTGCGTGGCGGGAGGCTCAGGAGGGACCCTCCCTCGTTTCTCAGGCTGTAGAAGAGACGGTGGGAGATGCGTGCGCTCGGACTTGGAAGGCTCTGTGAATATAACTTCACAATAAAGTAGAAGCAGCCCATCTGGTCTGTCTCCTGCCTGGTCTACTTGCCTGGCTGACAAGTACAACATTTCTCTAAGTGTAGGATTGAGTGCAATTGGGCAGAAGGACCCATGGTGGGATCTTCCTAAGATGGTCTCTCTCTCTCTCTCTCACTCGTCTCTTTCTTTCATCACCCCTTTGTTTGAACCATGAGGACTGGGATCATAGTTTTGGTTTAAAAGTCAAAAGGAAGCCCTTCGGATGGCAGCAGCCAAGAGGCCCCCTTTGGATTAATGTTTGAGTAACTAGGAGGGTTGCCTAGAGCCAATGGATAAACTTACCTCAAAGCCCAGAAGGCCTGAACTGCATCGAAAGTAATTCCTGGCTTTCTAGCTTGCTCCTTCACGGGCCAGTGATCGGTGAGGCGCCCTCTTCGCTTGTGCGCATAAATAGAGTTTCGTCGTCCACCTTTCTGACTCGGCGTGTTGTTGGGCAACAGCACGCCGGGTTCAACGAGCTGCCAGCTTTTCTGGCTTCCACTTTGCTTTGCCTGGAGCACT
>JANHZU010076127.1:0-10578 GCA_032468055.1 Acrochordus granulatus | reverse complement strand
CCTCCAGGAATTCCCCAGTGGTTTTGGGATTTAGCTTGGATTAGGATGCTCACATTTCAATTTGGCTAAGTCCATCCGTGTTCTGCGAGTTAAGAAGAAAACCAAAGTTCCCCCAACACTGGCAGGGCAAGCTATTTATATAAATAGGACGCTAACCACACTCACCAGCACTGATGATGTTATCGGGTTCGACAATGAAATGTCTGCAAGCAAACAACCAAGCTCAGAGAGCACCATGATCGTGGCTGCCATTTTGACCATTTTGACCCTCGTGCTCCTGCGGATACAGCATCAGGATATAAGATTAGTAAGTAAACATAAGCTAGGACCTTGGGGCTGATGCCCAGTGATTCCACCTTTTTCGAGTCGGATTGCTCTTTATCTCGACAGCTTTTCTTCAAAACTACGTGGCTAGCCAAACAGTTTGGAACACGGGCAGGTCAAGGAGAGCTGCAGGAAAACATGAAAAACCTTTCCAGTTTCCAACGAAGTAATCACTTTATTTGAAAATCTAAGCCGAAGAACATCAGAAGCGGCCCCTGGTTTTTCGAAAGAATCGTAACGGACGATGGCTTTATACTGTGTTAGGGGTAAAAAGGGGTTTTTCGGGGAATCCCTGGAGCTCCGCACGGAAACCAGACTGAAACTCGGCCGAGGTGCCGAAGATCACACAGGCTTCCTAAAACCGCTGCGAAGGACCAACACGCTGGTCTTTAGTCCTTGTTTCTGGAAGTTCTGGAAGTCAGGCTGCTCGGTGACGACGATATGTGGACATGACCTTGGGAGACTGCAGCCTAGAGGAGGAGGAGATAAGAGACAACGCAGCCCCTAGCTGCATAATGGGCAGAGGAAGAAGCTCATCCTCCTTAACTTCTCAGGCTGTAAAAAGAGATTTTTACGATCAGACTTGAGAGATTCTGCTAATTGCAATGAAGTAGAATCAGCTCATCCAGCTGCGTTTCCTGTCTGGTCTTCCCGGGAAAGCCGATATCGCTCTTGCAAGTTGGAAAGTTCAAATATCCCGTCGGCTTCCCACTCCCCCGACCGTTCCCTCTTTCTGCCCCAAGGTCATCCCCACATACTACCCCATCTGGGTTGTAGGACAAGCATCAGAGTCTTGTGATCCATGAAAAACTAGCCATGTTGTTTATTATTGGTGGTCCTTGACTTACGACCATATTCGGGAGCAGAATTTCCATTGCTAAGCATGGTGGTGGTCAAGCGAGCGGTGACGAAAGTTTAGGAGGTGTTTTGCTACAGTCGTTAAGTGAGTTGTTTAAATCAATCACATGGGTGGTCATCAAATCTGGATGCCCCCGTTGACGTGCCGTATTCGAAACCAGCCGGGAAGTTCGCAACAGCGATCGCATGACGCTGGGGCGATACTCCAGTTGTTGGAAATACCTGTCAGTCGCCAAGTGCTCGAATGTTGATCATGTGATCATGGAGATGCCGCGACAGTTTTAAGCGTGAGGACTGGTCCTAAGTCGCTTTTTTCAGTGCTGTTGTAACATTGAATCGCCACTAAATGAATGGTTGTAAGTTGAGGACTCGCTGTATAGTATGAGTTTTTGTAGTTCAAGTCTTTAGCTACGCAGAAGATTACCCTGAAAGGAAATGTATATCCCCATAAGGCTGGGGGGAGGAATAAAAAAAGGAATCAAACTGTGGGCAGCATCAACAGTGAGAATTACTTGGAGAGTCTGAATGGCCCCCGTCAAGTGGAAGTTTTTACCGTTGAAACCATTTAAGTTTCATTTCCTTTGCAGCTCTCCTTTTGCCATCTCCCTGCATCTCTCGGTGAAGGATGTTTATAAAATTACTCTACTCTTCTTTGCTGCGTTTATCTGGTGAAATGGACTAAAACAATGTTCTGCTGCGATGTGTGCGCGCACGCGCGCATGCACACACACCTTTACGGTGCAACGCTGTCTGACTTTCAGGAAGAGCGTTTGGCTTCCTGCATTCTTCTGTTTCTAGTATTTAAACGACTCTGTGACGGGAGCAAAGAATGCAAAATGTCCACGCCTGCATGCTTCAATGGGAAGTGGGATGTGGAAAGCATCCCGCAGGACCTTTGGCAGCTGTTGTGAGTGAATGAGTCGGAGTCAGCACAGGGTGAAAGAAAGGTGCGTGTGAGCGCCTCCTAAACTCTTGGCATTGTTTGCTTCAGACTGTCAAAGTGACCTTGGATGTCCATTTGAATGGCCTTGCTGGAGACATCCTGGTGTTTCTGACAGGTAAGTGTTTCTTTGCTCCCGGGTTTGATGTTACCTGTGGAGAATCACTGCTCGCATTGATAAACAGGCATTCCTCGACTTACGACCGTAATCGAACCCAAAATTGCAGTTGAAAGTTGTGCTGGTTGTTAAGCAGATCACCCACATGACCGGACTTGGTTTTTTCGACCTTTCCTGTGGTGGTCGTTAAGTGAATGTGATGGTCACTGAGCAAATGTGGCGGTTCTTAAGTGAATCCATTATACCCGATGGTCATTTTTTGGCCAGAAACCAGAAATACATGCCAGAAACTGGCAAAAAATGTTGAAAATCATAAGACACGTGATGGCAGGATGCTGTGAGCAGCTGTAATTGTGAGTCGGTTACTAAGCACCCAAAATGCAGTCATGTAACTGCGGGTGTGCATAGCTGTTGTAATTTCAAAATTGGGTTGTAAGTATCTTTGGGGGGGCCCATCATAATTTTGTCCTAAGTCGAGAACTGCCTGTACTCTCTTTATGGTCCCTATTAGTGTGATGTGAATACACTGAAATGCTTAAGTTGTTTTGGATGGAGATGTTTAAAAGATTTTATCTTTAGAGGAGACTATTTGTAGCTCAGGGTTGAACTGTGAAGCCCTAGGTGCTCTCTGAGCTTGGATGGAACATTTTTGCTGACTTTTCATTACCAGACTGGATAACGTCATCTGTGCTCTCTGGGCTTGGTTCTTGTTTTGCAGATGTTTCATTACCAGACTGGGTAACATCATCCATGCACAGATGTGGTTACCTAGTTGGGTCATGGAACGTCTGCAAAAAAAACCCAAAACAACCCAGCCAAGCTCAAAGAGCGCTGATGGCCCCACAACGGGTAACGTCATCAGTGTCTCTGGGCTTGGTTCTTGTTTTGCAGACATTTCATCACCAGACTGGGTAACGTCATCAGTGCTCTCTGGGCTTGTTTTTTTTTTGTTTGCAGACGTTTCATTACCAGACTGGGTAATGTCATCCATGCACAGATGCGGTTACCTAGTTGGGTAATGGAACGTCTGCAAAAAAAACCAACAAGCGAAAACCCAGCCAAGCTCAAAAAGCGCCGATGGCCCCACAAGATTTCACCTTGTGGGTTGACATCGGTTCCCTCTTCAGCTTGCAAAACTCCTTCTCTCCCTCCTCCCAAATAGTACCTTCACCGCGCTTGTGGTTTTGCGCTAGGGCAATCGGAGATCGAAAGGGCTTGCGAGCTTTTCTTCCAGAAGGCCGAGATGATCGATTACCGCTTCGACGTAAGGGATCGTTGCGTGGAGGGCTTGCTCATACTGCCGCTGTACGGCTGCATGCCGACAGGTGAGAGCGTCGCTTGCGTGTTCACCGCGCGGTGCAAAAGTCTCGGGCCGCCACCCGCTTTGTTTCAGCCAAGCTTCAGTGACCACCCAGGATTATTTTTCGGCCTCTGTGTTTTTCAGCCGGGAACTCTGTACACCAAATTTTAACAAACACAGTTTTCAGAACAAAATTATTTCTTCAGGCCAAAGTCGGGAGCAAAGAGTCTGGCCACTTTAGCCTGCGAGAGCTGTTCTTTCTGCTTTTTCCTGCTTTGGAATGCTGCATGCAAATTTCCTGTATTTTCTGGTTGTTTTCTAACAAAGAGACCGAGGCATCATTACATATGGTCATTTGTACCGTGGCTAAAACAACAAATCTCATGGTGGCCTAAGACTTTTGCACAGCACGGTGTGCTTGTTTGTTTATTAAATGTATACGCCGTTGAATTCAAAGCGACTCTTGGCGGCTTACGGTAAAATCCTGCCTTTATTACTTTTTATACATAACGCAAGGCGCCCATCACCTCCAGTGCTCCTTCCCTCTCCTATTTCCCCCACAACAACTACCCTGTGAGGTGGGTAGGGCTGAGAGTGAGGCTGACCTTGAGTCATTAGCTCTTGTGGCTAAGGCAGCATTAGAACTCACAACTTCCTGGTTTCCGACCTGTGGCCTTAACTGCGAGACCAAATTCATCTTGATTTTCTCGGAGTCGCTCCTTGCGTCTCCTGCATTTTGCAGCATTTGGGACAACGCTGCGAGAAGATTTTTCCTTAGGCTTTTTGCACATCTCACTTGGCTCTCGACTAAAGGGTTGAGCATTTTGAGAAATTGGCGGATTCATGATTCCATAGTTCTGATTTGCAAGCAAAAATACAGTATCGAATAAAATCGGAGTTTCTCAATCTGGACAATTTCTAGGCATACAGGTAGTCCTCAACTTAGGACCATAATTGACCCCGGAATTACAGTTGTAAATCGTGTCACTCATTAAACGGGCTACCCTCTGATTGTGTTCAATTTTTATGACCTTTTTTGTGGCAGTCACTAAGCGAACACAGTGGTCGTAACACAATAGTTGTTAAGTGAACACCATGGTTGTTCAATGAACCTGTTGTCGCCTGTTGGGATGAAGGGAAATGAGACAAACGAAAATAATTCTAAACTACTGTTTTAACGGCTGGAAATGTTTACAAGAATTTCTCTTTCTGAGCATCAAAGTTCCTGACCTTGGGTTATATCTAACAGTCCTCCCAGGTGTTGCCCCTCCTTCACTTGATCATGTGTAATGACTCAAGGCTGATCCCCCTCTTCACACATGGTTTGGTCCTGGTTTTCCCCAAGTCAGCAATGGACATTTTTTGCCAGAAACCGGAAGTAAATGCCAGTTTCTGGCCAAAAAAACATAGTAAATCATGGCCACATGATCGCGGAATGCTACAAGCAGGCATAAATATGGGCCGGTTACTAAGCAGCCAGAATACAATCACATGACCATGAGAGGGCGTAGCCATTGGATCTTCAAATACAGGTAGTAACTAGCCCTAGGGAGTTCCATTCTAACTTTGAATGGTCATTAAGCAACTGGTCGTAAGTCAAGGACTGAATGTATGGACTTCAGCTCCCAGAATTCCTGAGCTAGTGATTAGGGAATTCTGGGAGTTGAAGTCCACATCTGTGTGAAAGTGATTTAGGCTGGAAAATAATATTTGGCATCCAATGTGCAGGTTTGTTTTTGCTTTGAGAAGCCCAGTTCCTTTGGATTGCCAATGGCAGGACGGAAAGTAAGCAGGTGGGGAAATTTTGGTCGCTGAAGATGCAGCTTAAACTGTTTTCTTCATTGGTTGCCTCCTCTGAAATGTGCAATTATTACCAGCCAGCTTAGATATGACCTCGTGCTGGGAACCACACGATGGCTTTTTATGCGTGATAAAGACAAGATTGCGACTGATTTATTGGGCTTATTCATGAGCCTCCAGCAGGGCCGTCTTCAAGAAACCTTTCATTTTACAAGGTCCGTCAACCAATCAGTCTCCAAATATCCAATTTGTTTTGTCCTCCTTATTTTTTATTTATCATTTTTATTACCATTTTTTTTTAAATCCAGTATGCAAAAAATACGGAAACAGCTAACAGCAAAATAAATAAATAAATAAATAAATATATAAAAAACAAAAGGAAAAAAACCCCAGAAGAACGCAGTTAATAAGATGCAATAAAACACAAAACAGAACAAAGGGGAAAATATGAATTGATCCCCAGTCTGCTGCCTGCATTGAAAACAGCTCTCCATCCATTGAAAAAAATACACCTGAGAGTCTCCTTTTTTGGAAAAGAAACCCCAATTCCAGGTTTTTCCAAACGAAGCAGGAAAAGGGCAAATAAAGAGAGAAATCTGGTCCCTTGCAGAGGGCTTGGGGCCCATTTGTGGGGCCCCCTTGGTATGCTAAGCTACAGTTCCCAATACGGTGTTTCCATCTGCCCTGGCTGGGGATGATGGCAGCTGTAGTAGCCCCAGTCAGTTCACTCTGTAGCCTGGCCGGCTGCTCGTCTGTGGCCGAGTTCAATTTCACAGGGTTGGTTTTAATCTTGGAAAGCGCTGCGCAGCTCTCTCTGCGCAGCTCTCTCTCCGCTGCACTCTCCTCCTTTCTCTCCTTCTTCTGCTTTTGTCGTTCAGATCAGCAGAGGAGGATATTCCTTCCACCTCCTCCAGGAATCAGGAAATGCGTCGTGGCCACAAATATCGCAGCAACGTCTTTGACCCTCGATGGGATCAGGTAAGAGTTCTGGGCATGTTGGCCTGAGACTGAACTGTGGAGCGGTTTGCTCCAGGGAGTCCTCGAGTTGTGACCATGACGGAGCCAGCCAATGATGGCCAGAAGCCGTAACGGTTGTAAAGTGGCTCACATGGAGATTTGGAGCCTTGCAGAGGCCAGAGAAGGGGTCTGCAATCACACTGGTGGTCCTGAGTGCCGAGTCGCAAACTCCAGGCTGAGGATCGTGTGTTTTGTGTAGGTTTTCGTAATGTGTGGAAGTGCCAGGTCTCTCTGGACAGGCCCATCGGTCTGAGCTGGGTTTAAAAAGAGAAGCTCTTGCCTTTTAATCGGCGTTAATCTGCGGTTTCTTTTCTGATGCCTTTCTCACTTAAGATGTGTGACCTTAATGTGTGCGTTCAGGTGTGCCCCCAGTTTTGCGTGACTTATATTTCTGGGTTCCTTTTCTTTTTTCCAGATACGTTGTCGACAGTGGATTTGTGAAGCAGTTAAACCACAACCCAAGAGTTGGTTTGGATGTGCTGGAGGTAGTGCCGATTTCGAAGTAAGTTTGATGGAAATCTTGGTTAAGCTTTGCATACAGATAGTCCTTGACTTATGACCACAGTATGGACTGGAACGGCTGTTGTTATAAGCAATGTGGTCATTAAGTAAGTCGTCACGTGACTACGCCTGATTTACGGGCTTTTTTGCCAGGGTTGTTAAGCGAATCATGAGGTTGTTAAGCAAATCCAGCTTTTCTCATTGACTTTGCTTGTTGGAATCCCCCAGGGGAAGTCGCACATGGTGCTTATTTGATCCTGGGCTGCTGTAACTGTTATATGTACATATGTATGCCAGTTGCTAAGCACCCAAATCGTGATCACATTACCACAGGGATGCTGCAACAGCTGTAACTTTGAGGACCGGTCATAAGTCACTTTTTTCAGTACTTTTGTACGGACACTAAATGAGCAGTCGTAAGTTGAGGACTACCTGCAGCAAATTACTGCCGCATTACACTGTGGGAAAGTCGCTTCGCCTCTTAAGGCCGAAGGGTCCATGAGCTACGCAAATGTACCCCTCAAAATTTTGGCTAATCGGAAGATGAGATGTTCTGCTTTTCAATGTGCAACCTGCAGGAGCGAAGCGTTGCAACGCGCAGGCCGAGCCGGTAGAACAGCATCTGGGAAATGCTTCCTGGTATATAACAAGGAATTCTGGGAGCAGTGCATGCCGGACCACATGGTTCCAGAGATCCAGCGGACCAGTCTGACGTCCGTGATGCTGACTCTGAAGTGTCTGGCCATCCACAACGTCATTAGGTAACCCTTGGCATGGATGGATCTTAAATGCTGAGCTTGGACCGGAAGAACCCATGTGCTCAGTGGCGTCCAGCCTGCGGGTCTCTCGTCCTTTCCCCCGTGAGCAGGTGGTTGGGGCATTGAAAGTGAAAGTGCCCCAGAATACACCCTGCTCTGAACTAATGTCCAAAGGGTGGATTGCACATCTAACGAACAGGTAGCATACTTAGGGTGTCGGCAACCGACGGGCCTGTTTTCTAAACTGAGTAAAGTAGAGGAATAGACCCATAGAAGGCTTTAGTTCCGGCTTCGGGAAGGAGGCGGAAGAGAGGAAAGGGCTGCGTGGCCCCGGGAAAGTCAAGAGCGCGAGAACGAGGTTCAGATCAGCCCTGCCTCCGCCTGGCGCGCTTTCAGAGCGCACCGCGGCGGTTTGGGAGAGGCTTCCACGTCTCTGTCGGCGGACCCAGCAAGAAGTCGGCGGGGTCCGCTCCTTAGCCTGGCCTACCTTGCAGGGCTGGGAGTATCCTAACTCGGTGACTGTCCGCCTAGACCGTAACGTCTAGCCACAGTTTTGTGCTGTGAGTTGCCTCTAATGATCTCTAGGTTACAAGGAGTCTCTGAGTTATGACTGTAATGCAGCCCGCCTTTTACAGTTGTAAAACGGGTCGGTCACGTGACTGACCCAATTTTACAACTTTTTTTTTGTCAAAAAATGAAGACAGGGTTTCAAGTGCAAATGCCGCAGTTGAAAAGCGAACATGGTCATTAAGAGAAACCCTTGTTCTTGCTGGTTTTCGGCAGAACCATCATAAAATGCGGTCATGTGACCTCACAGGAACACTGCAAACGGCTATAAATGTGGCCACGATGCCGAGCACCCAAAGTGATGTCACGTGACCGTGGTTGGGGGGCAACCGTCAGGAATATGGACTTAGGTCATCAGTCCCCTTTTTCAGGTTGGTCATAACTGTGAACAGTCACTAAGGAACTGGTTGTAAGTCGAGGACTAGCTGTATTTGGAAATTGTGTTTTCCAACCAGGGATTTTACAGAACCCACATGGATCAGATTGTGCTTTTGCTGTTTCTACATAGATTTTGCCACCCACTAGGTAGACCAGACCAGGAAATGAACCCCACAGGAGGGCTAAAGCTTATTTTACTACGACAAAGCTTGCAAATCGGATTGCGCTGTACTCCTTATACTCAGTGAATTAGGGAGGTGTCTGCCTGAGTTGCTTCCAAATGTTATCTCATTGCTCTGGCTTTAAAAAATGTTTCAGTCCCTTTTTCTTAAATAACGCTTTATGAATCTTGCTTACTCTCTTATAGGTTTCCATATTTGGACCATCCAGACGAGAAGCGCATTCTAGTCTCCCTTAAGCAGCTTTATCAGTGTGGGGCAATCGACAGGTAAACTTTACTCTCTGTGTCATTTCAAGCAAGAGGGACCCTTGACTTGCACAAAAGAGTGTGTGTTCCCCAGCAATTATGTGTGCCTGTTGGCAATGCTTTGCCAACCGGAGCTGCAAGCAATCAGAGGAGACACCACGGACCATATGTTGAAAAAGTCTCACAGTTTCACGATAGTAAAATCTTGATTTAACGGACCGTGGAGGGGGGCAGGAAATCTCCATATTTCCCAAATATATATGAAATCTGGAAGTATGTCAGGGAAAATAATGTTAAACTTATATGCTGCCTGATTCCTAATGACTGGGCAGTTCACTACAACCAATCAAAGAAATTATATGTGAGGTCTTCGGTGCTTTCTGAACTTGGTGGTTTGATTGTAGACATTTCATTACCGAACTAGATAATATCATCAATGTAATGGTAAGTACAATGGCAAGTAAGGGAGTATGGGGTTTGCTCCGTCTCTCTTCAAACACTTGGATAGTTTGTATCTAACACTTATCCAGTGTTGATGGGGATATGTGTGGTTTTCTTCTTGGTCGTTCCTTAATTAGAGTACATATTGTTTTCTATTAGATTGTTTGTCTGGGATTAATCCCTGTTTATCTGGATCTTGGTTGTTGGAGAAGATGTGTTCTGGCCTTTTTGTTTCCTTCTTTGGTTCTTTATCGTCCCATTTGAATGGTGTGTCAGTGTCACTTATCTCTATGTGTCTGTTGATGGCTGTGTCTTTTTTTTATTGGAAAGAAATTATAGAAGTATCAGTAAAGGATAAAGTATGACAATCATTGGGAAGCAGGGGTCTCCCTTTTTTTCACTAGAGCTGTGGGTGGACAGCCATGATTCTTCTAAATAACAGGGGGGGCATCTGGATCTTGGGGGGAGGACCTGGTTCCAGAGCGCATTGTCAGTATGCAAATAGTGTAAATTGATGCAAATGGGCTAATAGAAATTTAACCTCATTTGGAATATTTTGGATGCAGTGGGTGGGTCTGTTACTTCAGGGCAGTGTTTCTCTACCTCAACAACTTTTAAGCTGTGTGGACTTCAATTCCCAGAATTCTCCAGATAGCATGCTGGGAATTCTGGGAGTCCACACAGCTTAAAGTTGACAGGGGTGAGAAACACTACTTTAGCATATTAAAAAAAAAGATAAAACTTTCCCCTTTCGGTTGAGTCCAACTCTAGGGGTGGTGCTCATCCCTGTTTCATAGCTGAAGAGCCAGTGTTGTCCAAAGATACTTCTGGAGTCATGTGGCTGGCATGACTATACACCGAGGCGCATGGAGCGCTGTTACCTTCCCACCAATTTAGGCGGTACCTATTTATTGCATTTTGCATGCTTCGAACTGCTAGGTTGGCAAGAGCTGGGGTGAATCACGGGAGCTCACCCCATTATGTAGCGCCTGGAGCTGCCAAAGTGCCAACCTTCTGGCCGACATGCTCAGCATCTTAACTGCTTGGCCACCCCGGCCTGCTTAAGCATATACTCAAATGTCTGTGAAGACTCTCACTCGTCCAGGGTAATTGCATCGCAACAAAGTTTAAAAAACAGGCATCTGGACT
>JANHZU010076050.1:0-10580 GCA_032468055.1 Acrochordus granulatus | reverse complement strand
ATCTCATATTCTTGGGGTTCCTTTATGTGATAGCACGTGTTCTCTGCTTTCTTGACCTGCCATATATATAAGCAATAATTTTCTTTTCTGTTGTAGGGCAGGTTGGCTTCTCAAAGAGATATATCACAATTAATATGGGAAAGAAGGGAGAGTAAAGCAATGAAGAAAGGATGAAACTATTTTTTTAAAAGCTTCTTGGATTAATTTGGCTTTTCCTCCATCAACAAAAGTAATAAGTTCCCACAAAGAAAGGTTCCCTCTAGTCATTACAATACCCACCTTCTATTTTTCCCTTTCCTTTCTCGCCTCCCTTTATTTTCTCTGATTTTTTTAAGGAAAAAAAATATTCAGAGAGTATTCCATGTAGCCACGTGTATATTGTTTTGGAATATATTAATTCAGCTGTGTTGCTCTTTTATTCAGCAGTCCAAGAAAGGACAACTTGGGGGAAGCGAGGCAGGAGTTCATATAACACAATTGCCAAAAGGGTCTGGTGACTTCAGCAGGTACACTAATACATTCTGGGGCCAGGTAAATTGAGCCAGGAGCAGAGAAGACTATGGGGAATTATGTTAAATGTTGCTAATATTATTTCTTTAATATCATAGTTTGAGATCTGTATTGCTTACTGGATATACTCGAGTACAGCAGCAGATCAGCTGATCCTCAACTTTTCAACCCAAATAACATGAAAAAAATCTCTACCACCCCTGGGTTAGCCAACCTGCATTTTTATGATGTTTGGGTTAAAAATTCAAGGATCTGATTATCCACCTATGAGCTTATCCATGAGTATATATGAGATATAAGGGTAATTTTAGAAAATATTATTGTACATACTGGTGGATAAAACCATCCATGGATAAGCTAAATCTGACTTTTGGGGTATATTGTGTCAACAAAAATCCTCCCCATAGAGATTAGAATAGCCTCAATCCTGCAAGCCTCTAAAAAACCTGGTTATGTTCTCGAGTCTGGGGGTTGAATGTAATAAGGGCTCTGTTTCCTGGCTATAGTATGAACTGGCCAAGTGTCTTAGCTGCCGTATATGTGTCTTTATTTTACATTTTTAATGTTGTTATTGTTTGAAATGCTTTATTTGTTGATCTTGATATATTTTTATTGTTACCCACCCAGAATAATTAACTGAGGGAGGTGGCAAGAGAAATTGAATGAATGAATGAATGAATGAGCTTATCCACATGTATAAGCTGTATAATCTCCATAAACAAACATAATTCTCTCCTGATGCCAGTGAGTTTTGCAAATATTTATAAAAACATAATAGGGTTTCTAACTCTGCACTTTATAATACTTCTTTTCTACTGGCTGCATACTTTGGATGTAAACTTTAACCTCATTACTGCTGTGTTATTATTCTATTTACTGTTGTCCTGCAAGTATACGGAGAGCTGCTGTACTGGAGTCAAATTCTTTGCGTGTCTAACCATATTTAACCAATAAAATATCTGTATCTGTAGTGCTGGTGTGTTCAAGGGTTTCTTATTGTTCCGTTTTTTTCCCCCTTCTGGTATAATAACTTCTACAAAGAGTTCTTAATCATTAGGTTCAAATTTACAGTATGTCTGCTTTGGGCAGAGATGGAATATTTCTATTGTTTCTACCTGGATTTTTAAAAAATGCTTCATAACTTAGTTGTATCCTTCTTGTTGAGATTATTTCTACTCATGAATGTGAACTATTTTTCAAATTATATTACATAACTGTCTGATCAATAATAATAGATTATTTCATTATAAATACAAATCTGCTGTTCAGGATTTTTTAAAAAAATCTTATAGTTACTGTATTTTCTTGCAAACTTTGGGAAGAATATGATTCTAAAATGTAGTTTATAAATACTTGAAGCAATAAATAAACTAGCTGGATAATGACCTGGAGAATGTGCTTCATTAGATTCTATCTTAATCAATAGTCAGCCAGATTTCATCAGCTTGTAATTTATAAAGCACTCCATTTTATTCTTAAATATATATGAAATGTTCCTTGTATTTTTTACTGCAAAAGAAGATAGAAATATCTTCTGATCTTGCTGAAGGACAAGCATTAAAATAGAGAGAGATAATTTGACTGGCCCCAACCCTGTTAGCCTAAAGGAAAAGTTTGAAGATCTAGCTCTTCCTTCCAGCATTGTGGCCAGTGTGTTAGAAGAGCTCATACTGCAAAGGGGAATACATGTCGGTATATTCTGATTATTTTTGGTCTTGTTAATGTGTTATTGCTGGGATATTATGAATGTAAAAATAAAGTTTCCCCCGATAGTTGTGGCCAACTCTAGGAAGCAGTGCTCATCTCCGATTCATAGCCAAGATATATATATATATATATCTAGAGAGAGAGAGATGGCTGCCCAACTCTGGGCAAAATCACAATATACCAGCAACAGCAAATTATATATACTTGGCAATACTCAAAAATCCAAACACTTCCTTCTATTCTGTCTTCCTCTGTCCCCAAAACCTCCAACATTATTTCATAATAAAATATCAGCAGCATCTCTGTCAACTCCAGAAATCTTCAATAATTCAAGTGTGCCCTAGATTGTGAAAACAGGATATTGAGTTGCACAGCCTTCCATTTCTCATAGAGCAAAGGATGTGCATGCTTTGACTATCTTCTCATTTATTTTTGAGGCCAGAAGTAAGATGACACTCACTTGAAGGAATTTTAATGTTTCAATATTTTGGGGTCTCAATGCAATTGGTTTAGTTGGAGGTTTCTGCTTCATAAGACATAAGATACTTAGTATAATTTTTTTTCTTGTGTCATAAACAATGGAACGGTTTTTGGGGTACATAAAAATGTTTGGGTGTGAAGAACGGAGACCATCACCTATAACCCAATTGCACTTCAAATGGCTTTATCAGATATACAGATTTTATCATTCAGATTACAGTTTGAAATTGTTGGGAAACACAAACAAATAATAGGGACAGAAAATAAGAAAAAAATCTGTAATCTGAGTTGCTCTCCAGCCTTAGATGAAGGAGAGCCAAGCGCTAAGAACAAATGCAACAAATGTCTATAAAATGTTGATTTTATATTAGCAAAGCCGCAGATTAATTTTGAACAGTGAGCAAAATTGAATGAAATCAGTAGAAGCCAATACTTAAAATTTACTAATAATTAGAATAAATTCATATCTTATTATTACATGTTACTACGGTCTAGTTTTTTATGGTAGAAGGAAAGTTTGGAGAAATATTTGAGATGGACATGTATTTTTCTGATACTTAATATAGCATTGAAGTCTATGGCTCTTCCTCATCTTCATTTTCAGGTTCAGATGAATTCTATTCAGTCTTGATTTCAGTTCTTCTGCTCAATCTGTAGATTGTAGATTACAAAGAAAGTCATGTCGAAACAAGAGTTGTGGATGAATGCAGATTAAAGTGGCATGAATTAAGAACACACTTATTTTTCCATCTCTAATTTAAAAAATTACTTATTTTTAATGAACGTGAAGCCAGGCTGAAATAGTTGTTTAGCAACATATCAGAAAAAAATAATTATATCTTATTGCTTTTTTCCCAGCAGGAGTCTGTACACACTAGAACACCAAACTGACCGTTGTGTTGAATTTTAGTGCTATCCTTGCCAAATGCTAGAATGGGATATAACATAACACACAATGGAGCTGAGTGCTTCTGCAATAAGATCAGTCTTCAAGAAATTCAAGGCACAATTCCTCTAGGAGTATTTCTGATGATCACCATTACTCTATTTATCTACTTATCTACCATTAGTGGGAACTAGGGAGTGGAGGCACCATCTAGCTTCTTGGGTTCCACATTAAAAGGAATAATTTCTCAACTTACTCTTGAAACTCTCCGTCACTGACTTTGGTGTGCTCATAGATCTAGAAGCTGTTGATTTATACTGGCTTATAGCCAAAGCTTGCTGATCCACTAAATTTTGAGGCCTTTTCTTGTTTCACGTCCATTAGTGTTTTAAGCATCCTGACAGCTAACAGCATTAACAGGTACATGGGAGTTCTTTCCCCACTTTGATATCAAATCCGCCGTTCCAGGGTAAATGTCCAGCATTATATGCACCACATTTTGGATCTTCAACTTCCTGCTCTATGTGTCATTAATAACTGCATAATATCTGCTAATTTTCTACCAATTTCTCTTGAGTACCCTATTTCTCACTCCTGTAATGACGGTCCCCACAGTGGCCCTTTCATTGAAGGCCTGTTCACTTCCTCCTCACCAAGGAAGCAAGGAAAACTCTGGATGACCATCTTGCTCACTCTTCTCTTTATTCTCTTAGTTGCTTTTCCAGTGAATGCTGACCGGTATCTCTCATTGTATTATCCCCAGTTTGATCATCCTTATGTCTACAGATATTCCTATATTTTCCTATTACTTGGAAGAGGAAAAATATAGTGATAACTTATCTTGATCACCAAATTTCACTGATGAATTCTCAAGATGAAGAAATTACTCTTTAGATTAGCCAAGTTGGAAGATAAAATTCTGCCATATGTTAAATCAAGATAATTAAATCAAGATAAGATGTTCCCTATAGAACATCTTACCCTTGAGCTGAGGGATGCCCCCTCCCTGATGGCCTTCTGGAAGGGCCTTAAGACCTGGCTCTGTGGGATGGCCGGGGGCTCATCATCATCGTGGAGGTGGCTGATGGATTCTTAGCCATCCTCACCCCCCTTTTTACTATGAAATCCTTTTAGCCCACCTCACTAGTCTCCCAGGTTTTTTATTTGTTTTAAGGGGTTGGTTTTAATGGGTTTATTTTATTTTAGTGTTTTTAATTGTATTTTTTAATGTTGTTAACTGCCGAGAGTCTTCGGATTTCAGCAGCCTACAAATTTAATTAATAAATAAATAAAAGATAAGGCAGGTAAAAGCTAGAGTAGGGATAAGTTGTCTGCTCTTTGAAAGAATGAACCCACCAACTGTAATTTTAAAGAGCTTTGCAAATGTGCTTTTCCTTTTGTTTGTCATAATAATATTTTTTCACTGAATATACCATATTCAAAATACCATTTAAGATGAATTAGACATTTCTTTAGTTATGTTTTAATTTTCCATTCAATAATTTTAGTACAAGGTTACGGTTTTTTTAGGAATTGTTAATGTTCAGACATCATTGTTTGCACATTTGTATGTTTGTGAAGCCTCTTTGCTTCACAGACACTTCCTTTTCCAAACTCATCATTGACATGAGCTCAAAAGATGTCGCTGACATTTTCAGTTCCTTAAAAACCTTCAGCAGCATCAGGCTGCCTAAAGAAGGCAAAAAGGGGATCTTGGGCTCTTTATGACAAACTATGAAGTGTGACTGCTTTGGCCAACCCTTCTTATTGTTTGGACCTATTAGCCTTTCTTGGAGTTGCCTGAGGGACCTTGAAAAACAAGCTGTTCTGTCATGGAATGATAGTCTAGTTTATTGTTCTGGAGTCCAATGTCATATTTCTAAAGCCATCCAGTGAAGTCTTTCCATAAATATCAGGAAGAAAAGAATGGCTAAAACTGATTCTGACTCTTCTTGTCATGCAATTCTCATTGTTTAGCTTTAATCCAATGAATATTTAAAGATTATTTTACCTTCAGCAATATTAATAAAAATAAATGTTACTTAGAAATTTTTACTTTGACTAATGTGGAAGTTGGTGAAGATGAACACAGGATAAAGTAACATTGACCAGAAATAGAGTAAGTTGCTCATTTCATAAGGGGCATTCTACAAACAGAACTGAGCAACCAGCTGAATGTTTCTGCATCTATCAATCTATCTATCTATCTTCCTAACTATCTATCCATCCATCCATCTAAGGTAAAGGTTTCCCCTTTCAGTCATGTCTGATCCTAGAAGGTGGTGCTCATCACTGTTTCATAGCTGAGGATCCAATGTTGTCCAAAGATGCTTTGTGGTCATGTGACTGGCATGGCTATATGCTGAGGTGTATGGAATGATGTTCCCTTTCTAGCCTAAGGTGGTGCCTATTTATCTACTTGCATTTTTACATCTTTTGAACTGCTAGGTTGGCAAGAGCTAGGGCAAATAACAGAGGCTCACCCTTGTTATTTGCTCCAGCTCCTGCCAACCTAGCAGTTTGAAAGATGTAAAAATGCAAGTAGATAAATTGTAGATAAAGGTAGCAGTGTTCCTCACACCTTGGCATATAGTCATGCCAGCCACATGACCATGGAAGCGTCTTTAAACAAACACTGGCTCCCTAGACTATGAATCAGAGATGAGCACCACTCCTTACATTCAACCACAACTGGCAGGGGAAACCTTTACCTTACATACTTCAAAGCAAACAACCAAAACTTCTTTTGTTTAATTTGCCCCAAAAGAAGACCCACACACACACACACACACACACACAAATAACTGAGCATCATGCCCAATCTCAGCCACACATTATCTTTGGAAGAAGTAGTATTTGTCTACCGGCTTGCACATAAATGGATTTATTTTAGAATCATTAGAAAAGAGAAAGCATGCACACGTGTTTATACAGGGCTAGCTTAAGCCTTCTGACAGTTATCAGCTTTGACAGGCATGCATTGCTCCTCTGCCCATTTTGTTATCGATGCCATTGTTCAACTTACTAGTTCTCCATTGTATGTGCTGTAATATAGATGCTATTTTCTATTACTGCTATCACTCTTGCGCCATATGTTAAATACGGTGCTTAGACACTATGGTTTTATCCCTGTTTTGAGTGCCCTCATTTCCACCCATTGATGTTTCTCCCCACAATAACTCTGATAATTCTATTAATATCAACATAAGTTTGGAAAGGGAAGTGTGTAACCGCTTCTTCTCCTTTCTCTCTTTGTCTTTTCTTTTTTCTTATTATTTATGGTTATAGCCCAACTGTCAGACCCAAAGAACCAAGAACAACCCTCCCTCAGTCAGTAATATATATCAATCTTCTTCTCACCAATGTAGAAGGCTTTGGACCAACAGTTTCAGATAGGTAAGAAGTTTGGAAGACCTAATCTAACTTTGGCAAATGCAATAATTATTTCTGCACCTCATTTTTCATATCAAAATCTTGTGATATTAATACATAGATAGTCATCTTGATTGTCATTTTCTGGATTAATTTCCAGTGTAATACAAATCACAGAAAAGTGCAAATATCTCACAAGCAGTTAAAGTACCTAAAACTCACAGTTTTAATGGTCCTGGTATAAAGATGAGATCAACATTTTTTCTTTTAGCTCATCCAGAGTAATTTTTCAAGTACTTTGCCACTTTATTTCTTTGATAAAGTTCTCCCTTTGCCTTTGAAATTTCTAATTTTCACTCTGTCCCAGGAATTTTACCCACACTCCTTACACTAAGACTGAAGAGTGCAGCACGTAAATCTTAAAACTTTGTATTTTTCTCTCCCTGCATCTCCCTCTTCCTCCAGAAAAGACAGAATAGGGATACAGGCAAGAAATGTTGCAAGATTAAATTTAATCAGTTAAATATACTTTGCATGATTTCTGGTTTAGGATTGGATCTCTCTGATACTCTAACTGTAAAAGGTTTAGCAAATTATTTCTCTGTCTTTTCAGTTTTCTGTGAGACCACAACTAAGTTACCATTTTTCTTGGAATATCTCTAGTTTTGGAAGTATGCAAACTGTCCATTTTCTGCTGCATAGGACCTCATTTCTTAATTCCTAGTCTCAAGTCATATATGACTTTCTCAACTTCCCATGCAGGAGAATTGTCCTATTCATACAGCCTCTCTGAGTGAATTCTTGGAATTAGATCTTTCTCCCCTACACCCACACTCAAGGCACCATGGCACAACCCTACCAAAATTACAGTATTGTGGGGGAAAATGATCAATATTAGATGAAAGAACTGTATGATGGCAAGGTAATGGTTTGATATAAATATGTTTACAAACCAACATCTGCTAGACAGTTGCTCCTCATAACAGCTGCTCAGAAGTGTTTCCAAACCATCTGAAATCAACAAAAATTAAAACGTAACAAAAAAACATAAATGTGTGGATATGCTGATAGTGTATATAATTTTATTTGTTTTATTTTTATTTTTCTTATTACACCCCTGCATGTTTGGATGTTGGAATACCAACAAATGATGAACACCAGGGTGGTTGTATTTTGGGTTTTTTGGGGAGAGAAGTATTTTTATTGGTCAGCTGAAAGAAACTATGATTTCCTCATTGACTGAGAATGGTGGAAATGTAAGGGATCATGATTGATAATTCTGATAAATGGTTTAGTGTGCAATTTATACACTGGAACCCTGACTATTTGCATGTTTCCTCTTAATCACAATAAAATTCAATTGAAATGGGAGAATTTTAAACTTAACCACTGTTTTCTGGGATTTGAACTCACTCTATACCTGGGGGAACTATGGCAAACATTTTGTAATTATGATCTGAAAAATCTCTTTTTTGAGATCTGAAAAACCTACAAAACATACATGGAGAGTGACCTCAACATCTTAAGGCAGAAAGAGCTTCAGATAGAAGCAAATGTCTATCAAGCTAAGTGTATGCATTTGCTTGGCTGATCCTGTCACTTTTATATTCCTAATATGTCTTAGCTGGGTCAAAGTGATTAGAATATGGACAAGGGTTATCTTAATACTCCTCTGAGAGCAGGTGGCATGAGTTAGTGCTGTAGACTGAAAAGAGCTTCCAAGGCTGTCTTATCACAAAAATGCTTTGAACAAAGCATGCCCTGAAAGATGAACAGTGAAATTTGGCAACAAAAAATGTGGATAATGGATGCAGCTACTACTTAGCATTGCAAAACCTGTGGTCCAAACAGTGAAGAGATGGTCTGAGCAGGCAAAGTCAGAGCTACAAGCCTTCTTTGATTGCATAGACCGGTTTGTCTTTGAAACTGTTTCGACAGACTTGGATGGATTTACTGATACGGTGACATCATATACTTTTGTAAAGACATGTGTATGCCTACCAAAACCTTGCTCGCTAACAACAAAAATAAGCCCTGGTTTATAGCAAATCTCAAGCAGCTTCATCACACCAAAGAAGAAGTCTATAGGAAAGGGGATAGGATCCTTATAGCCAGGCCAGAAATGCACTGACTAGAGAGATCAGGGTAGCAAAAAGAAGCTAATCTGAAAAAGCTGAAAAATCAGCTTTCAGTTAATGATCCTGCTTCTGTTTGGAGAAACCTACAGAATACCACCAGCTGCCAGTGTCCATCACTCTTTGTTGAGGAAAGCCATCAACTTTAGCTAGCAGATGTATGTGTTCTACTGCAGGTTTGAGAAACAGCCACCATTACCTACCACTAACAACCCCACCTCAGTCACATTAAAGCAGATATTTCTACAACCACAACCATCCCTCCTCCTGATCCCTGGTTCCTCCTGAGCCTCCACCCCTGGTGATTCTCAAAAAAGATGTTCAAAGTTTCCTTCAAAAACAAAAGATCATGAAAGCACCAGGAAAGCATGATCCCTTCCTGCTTGAAAACCTGTGCTACATAATTGACCTATCTTCACACTTATTTTCAACAGATCACTGGAGCTGTGCTACATCCCTTCTTGCTTTAAACATTCTACCATCATCCAGGTTCCTAAAAAACCATCCTCCATCAGTGGGCTGAATGACTACAGACCTGTCACTTTAGCATCTTAGTCATAAGACTTTTGAGAGGCTGGTGCTGACCCACCTGAGAGTCATCACAGATCCACTGTTGGACCCTCTGCAATTTGTCTATTGGGAAAAAGGTAGAAGATGATGCTGTCAATCTAATACTGCATTACATTTGGACTGCCCAAGGACCTATGTATGGATCCTTTTTGTGAACTTCAGCTCAGTATTTAATACTATCATTCCAGACATTCTTCACTTTAAACTGTTCCAGCTCACTGTGCCTGCCCATACCTATTAGTGCCTGCCCATACCTGTCAGGGCCATAACCACCTGGCAGATAGGAAGCAGATAAGGAAAATCTTGGACAATTAGCACTGACCCTCCTCAAGGCTGTTTGCTCTCTCCACTGCTTTTTTCCTTCTGTACCAACAAATAAATCTCTGGGGACCCCTCTGTCAAAATTCTGAAGCTCACAGATGATACAACGGTTGTTGGACTCATTTGAGATGGTGTTGAGTCAGTGTACAGATGGGAGGTTGAATAGCTGGCCCCGTAGTGCAGTCACAACTTGGAGCTGAATAAGCTCAAAACTGTGGAGATTTCAAATTCACTGGAGACAGTGAATTTATGAAGAGTCCTCCTATTTCACCACCTCTCATTATATTCAGCAACACGGTATCAACTGAACAGTCCTTTGAGTTTCTGAGCTCTATAATCTCCCAAGACTTGAAATGGATGGCTAACATTAGCACCATCATTAAGAAGGCACAACCGAGGATGTTTTTCCTGTGTCAGTTCAAGAGGTTCAACCTGCCTCTAGAGCTGCTGATAGAGCTCTACAAAGGAATCACTGAGTCTCTCCTCTGTACCTTTATAACTGTCTGGTTTGGTACAGGACAGGTATAGATTCCAACGAACAGCCAGGACTGCATAAAGAATAACTGTAGGTAGCCTCTATGGAAAACCTACATATTGTA
>JANHZU010075135.1:0-10602 GCA_032468055.1 Acrochordus granulatus | reverse complement strand
GTGATGCTGGGAAGGATTGAAGGGAAGAGGAGAAGGGGATGGCAGAGGATGAGATGGATAGATAGCATAGTCAGTGCAATGGGTTTGAGCTTGGGAAGACTCCGGGAGGCAGTGCAAGACTGGGGGGCCTGGCGTAATGCAGTCCATGGGGTAGCAAAGAGTCGGACACGACTACGTGACTGAACAACAACAGGAATATATCCAGCAAGAAGCTGTGGATAAGTCATGCTTGGTTAAAGTCTTTGTCTACCAACTTAAGCTGATGCATTAACCCTCCCTCCTTCCTTTCTTGCTCCAGGAAGGAAGAGAAGGAGGGAAGAAAAAAAAGAAGGAAAAGGAAGGAAAAGAAAGAAAGAGAGAAAGAAAAAGAAAGAAAGAAGCAGTTCGATAAAATGAAATATCTACTTGGTGAGGTCTTCCCAAGCTAGTTGTCACTTTGACTCCTTCTATTGAGGCAAAAGTAGCCAAACCAGGAGGAGGAGCTTGCAGGAGGAACTGAGAGCTATGTAAGGCTGGTGCAATATCATAGCATCCTAGGGTTGGAGGTCTTCTATTCCACCCCCTGCCCGAGGCAGGAGGCCTTAAGCCATCCTGGACAAATGGCTGTCCATGCGATGGAGCACCCGTAATTCCAAGAGACAAGATGTTCCATTGCTTCATAGTTCTCACTATCAGGAAATTCCACCTTATTTCCAGGTTGAATCTCTCTCTCACAAACATCCACCCATTGCTTCTTATCTTGCCCTCAGGTGCCATGGAGAATAAATCATCGTCCTCTTCCCGTGACAGCCCTTCAAGGATTGGAAAGTAGGTTTACTGCAGGTTGCATCTCCCTACAAGGACACCCTGTCCTCCCCGTCTTTCTCTCCAAAGACCCACAGAGGTGAGTGATCCCAGAAGCCACCGACTCCTCTAAGAAGAGAAATCACAGCAATTAGCTGAGCTGTGATGTTGCCATGCCATTTTTTTACAAGAAATTGGGAGGGAAAGGAAAGGTGATTATTTACAGCAGGGAGAAGCTCAGTGTGACTTTTTAAGAATGCTGAGCTTTCAGGGCAGATGTAAAGGGAAAATGGAAGAATGGACCTTACTAAGCTACCGAGAAGAAATTTTTTACACATTTAAGAGATGATAGGTGAGCGGATGAAGAATTCCACAGCTCAGGCACATTTAAGATGAGCAAACCTGCCTTTTCCCCACTGTCCAAGAAACTATATATTGAAAAGGTAAAGGTTTCCTCTGCCAGTCATGTCTGGCTCTAGGGGGTAGTGCTCATCTCAGTTTCATCGCCGAAGAGCCAATGTTTGTCCAAAGACACTTCTGTGGTCATGTGGCCGGCATATCTAACCGCATTTTGAAGCTACAGAAAAAAAGTGCAAATGGCATCTTAGGATGCATCCAACAGATTTGTTGCACCAGATTGAGAAAAATATATTGTTTCCCCTTATTCTGTGTGGCTCAGACCACACCTATAATGTTGTGTTCAGTTCTGGCACTTCATTTTAAGAAAGATGTTGACAAACTGGAGTCTATTTCGAAGAGAACAACCAAAAAGCAAGATGTTTAAGTTACAAGGAAGTAAATTTTAGTTGAAGACCAGGAAGAACTTCTTATGAGTTCAATCATGGAACTGGCAGTAGATTCTCCTTTGCAGGAGGTGTGTAATCAGAGGCTGGATGATCATTTGTTTGAGAAGCTGTGGTAGTGGAGCACTGGAGTAGATGATCTCCAAAATCCCTTCCAAATCTTCTGCTCTGTGATTCTAAGACCTTTTCAAGGTCATCCCAATCTCTATTTTTGCTGTTTCCTGAGCACTTGGGTGATGTGGCAAAGGGGTTTTTGGGGATATCTTGAGTTGGCTCAGCTCCTTCGGGCAAAGAATACAAGGAAAGGAGAGGAAAGGAAAGGAAAGGAAAGGAAAGGAAAGGAAGGAAGGAAGGAAGGAAGTCCTTATCATATATTGAGCCCTTCATTAGAAGGATAGAAATGGGAGCAATCACTTACAGAGAAGACTGTTGCCAAGAGCAACAAAGCGTGCTGGAAAGAGAAGAGAAATGAATTCAAGTGACAGCTCCATCCCTTGAATGTGAGAATGGCCACCTTGAACCCTGCAAACCAGCCTTGCATGCTCTGAAGAACCTGAGATGGGCAGAAGTTCTCCTGGTGAAGCGTTTTCCATTCTGTCACTTGTTGAAAAGCTCTATCTGCTAATCACTGTCTGTTGCTCAGTGGCCTCAGGGGCAGTGGCCGTGCTGGGTGAAAAGAAAAGTGGCAATCCCCCATCTTTGTGTACTGTATGTTGGCTTCCTGGGAAAACCCAGCATAAAAGGGAGAGAAGGATGGACTTACCAGTTCGCTCCTCAGCCACGCTAGCACTCGTTCAATCTGCAGCTCCTGCGCTTCCGCCAGCTGTGTGCTGCCTCTGGGGAGCATTCCCCTCCTCTCCGGCATATATGCGTCAGGTAGGCCTTGAAAATGTGCCAGCTGGCTCCTGTCTTCCACCACGGCTCCCTCCTCCTCCTCCTGTGGTTGCTGATCCAAAGCCTTTGCAAGCAGCTATGCAATCATCCCCTCCGACAGGCGGTCACCATGTACCGGCGGCAGAAGGCAAGCAACTGGGGATTTGAGTCTGCATCTGTGCCAGGCTGGGTGGGAGGATAGCTGTGGGTGGCTCTTTCCTCTTCTCTCTCTCAGCATCTTCAGCCTGCTCTACAGAAGGCAGGGTCTTTGCTTTGAGTTGTGTGAAGTCACACCTGCTCTTTCCTTGCCTGGGTAAGAAACGGGGAACCAAGAAGGTGAGCAAGTTGAAGTCTGGAGTCCTTGGTGCTCTCAGAGCTTGGTTGTTTTCCTGCAGATGTTTCATTACCAAACTAGGTAACATCATCACTGCAAAGGACCCTACAGTACAACCCTGAGCTACAAATATTATCTTCTAAAGTTGAAGTCAAATGAAATTCTTGGTGCTTGCACAACAAATGCTGGACTTGAAGGAAAGTGAGGAAGGGCACTGTTGATAGCAGTGTTCACCTTTCCAGTTTAATTACATAAAAATCTTGGATGGCTTAAGAGAATATTCACGGAGACCCTTTAATAGGGGATACTTTAGGAAGGAGGAACTGATAACTCTCTGGATCAGTTGAACACCCAACAACCAAGCAAAAAGCAATATTGCAATCAAAGAACTACAACCAGGACAAACAATTAAACAGTAAACAACAGCCTAATCATGGAACCACCAAAAACACTCCCACCAATACTGATAGGGCAGCTGCTTGTATATATAAACAGAGAGCAAACCCCGCTCCCTTCAAGCACTGATGATGTTACCTAGCTGGGTCATGAAATTTCTGCAAGAAAACAACCAAGCTCAGAGAGCACCAAGGACCCCACAATCATTATCCTCCTCTTTCTCTTCCTCCGCCTCACATAACCTACTCCTTTCTAACTTTGATGATGTTCCTTCGTTGGGTCATGAAATGTCTGCAAGAAAACAACCAAGATCAGAGAGCACCAAGGACCACATAATTCAGCTCTGAGCTACAAATATTTTCTTTTATTATTGGTGATCAGCCATGAAGTTCAAGAAGTCAAAAGACCTGTGGCTGGCCAAATTTGACCAGCACCTTGCCTCTATCATCAGGTCTTAAAAACTGAAAGTCATCCGAGGAATCTTCCCAGGCATGGATGCTGCTACTAATTGAGCTACTGAGTTTTGTTCAGTTTACAGTCAAATGTGATTGATACGGCACTCAAAGTGTGAAGAGTCCCAATGTGTCACAGAGAGCCGTCATAGGTTCTAAATGATCTCTCACTGGCTGGATTGCAGAAATCTTTGAGCAACTTGAAAAAAGCCTTTTGGGTGACACTGAAAGTACATAATGGTGGAGGATCTGTTGGGTGGTCTGTCTTTGCTACAAGGTAGGTTCTGTAACAAACTCTTACCAGGGTTCTATGAGATGTGAGATGAATTTTCATCTTCCCCTTTTCTACTTATCTTTCAACGTGCTTCAATGCCCTTCACTGAGAAGTGGACCAAAGCTTGGATGAGCTCTGTAACATGGGAAAGATCCATTGGAATCTCTCAGTTTCCTGGACAGAGAGCATTCTAATAGATACCCTACCCCTGAAGGGAGGAAGAATTGTTGTGAGCCTAACTGTGGAAATGTTCAAACCATGACAAAGAATTAAACCATCATCCATCCAACTATCCAGATACTGTTCTCCAATTTGGTCCAGTCAAAAGCTGACAGCTCCTGGTTTTCATGGCAACCTTGATACCTGGGATAGCCCCAACATGGATGATGAATATATTCCAGAACTAACGTACTAGGAGTCCTCAACACCAAGTTTGAAATTACCTTTATCAGCTCAGATAAGCAGTGGGGTGGGTGGTATCCTATTAAAATTCTCAATCTGTCTTGAGTGCCTAACACAAGATACAAACACTCAAGATGATTGATAGGGAGGCTTGACACAGAAAGAGAAGTCCCATATATTACAGCTACTTCCCTCCCCAAGGGAATAGCTGGGAAGGATGATGTCAGTCCTAGCCCAAGAACAACACAGAATGATCCGGCCATTGTTCAGCTTTTTATCTGCTCTCAAGACAGAATCTTGCCAGACTAAAGCTAGACTAAAGGTAAAGGCAAAGATTTCCCCTGCCAGTTGTGACTGACTCTAGGGGGCAGTGTTCATCTCCAGTTCACAGTTTGTCTGAAGACACTGCCATGGTCATGTGGCTAGCATGAATATATGCTAAGGCACTTGGAATGCTGTTACCTTTCCATCAAATTAAGCGGTACCTATTTATCTACTTGTATTTTTACATGCTTTTGAACCTGCTAGGTTGGCAGGAGCTGGGACCAATAATGGGAGCTCGTCCTGTTATGCAGTGCCTGAGTCTTGAACTGCTGAGCTGCTGAACCTCCGGCATTAACTATTCAGCTACCGTTATTCTAAACCTAATGGAAATACCCCTGGGAGATTCTAGGGAATGTCTATCCTAAATCTCATCCTCTGTCTCCTATCCAGCTCTGGGCTGTATTGTCCCTTGTCTTGCCTGCCAACTTGGAATGTGTGCCGTCTTTTGTGGGAAAGTGGTGCTTCAATGTAATCCATTACACCACCTCCCGAATCGTACCCCAATCCATCACAGATTAACAGCCCCTCCTCTCCAACCCCACTATCAATTCTACATGTCAGTTTGGCCTTCTCCTCCACAAACAAAACACAGATGAAAGAGATCTTATTTACTGACCTGGCATTTAATGACAGCATCTGCAAGTCAGATGATAAGCCATTAAATCTAAAAGGTAAAAGTTTCCCTTTTCAGTTGAGTCATGTCAGACCCAACAGGGCAGAGCTCCTTTCCATTTCATAGCTGACAAGACAGCATTAACTGAAGATATTTCCATGGTCACATGGCTGCCATGATTATATTCCAAGGTGCACAGAACACTGTTACCTTCCCACCAGGTGGCACCTATTTATCTACTGTCATTTTGCATGCTTTCAAACTGCTAGGTTGGCAGGAGCTGGGGTGAATAATGGGGGTTCAGTCCATTATGTGTTGCCTGGATCTCAAACTTGGACTGCCAACCTTCCAGCAGACAAGCCCAGCATCTTAACTGCAGACCACCATGCCCCTTATTGTTGCTATTTTTATTATTTATTTTATAATTTATTTATTTTATTAAGCCTACTGAAGCCCATCTGAATGAGAGAGTGACCTTGAGAGGGGACAAGAAATAATTTTCTTCATGAAAGACAGGTCTTTCTAAGCATCATAATTTCCTCTACCCATAATTTCCTTGATTGGAACCCCAACCCTTACATTTCTTCATTGTATTATAACTCCCCAGGCAACACACACATAAAGAATCCTTATAAAGCCACTCCTCTTGGAGTGATTTCCTTTGGAATTTTCCTTTGAGAGTCAACCTCACAGGAATGACTGTCCCAGACTGGGCTAATTACTCTACTTCTCTCTTCAAAGGCCTTTAGGATCTAGCATATCAATAAAATCAATCAACCAGATCAGGAGGAGAGAATAGTCAGGTGGTAATTCCTTATTGGTGAGAGTGTTGCCACTGGTGGTAAATTGCCACTCCATGATAAACTAGAATAACAAAATAAATCTTCCATTTTATTGATAACACCTCACCTTGATTTCTTTTAATAAACAGTTTCTAGTATGTATTAAAATTTAGTATGGTCCAAGAGGTATTCCCTAAGCACTGAAATACAGGAAAGTGAAGAGCAGATAGGTTTTGCAAAAAATAATGTTCCCCTTGGAAATACTGAAGGTTAGATCCTGGCTGGTTGCCCTCCCAATAATGGCTATAATTGCAATTTTGTTTTACCTGTCAAGCTAGGCTATAGCTTTCCCATCTTGGCTTTGAGCCTGGAAGAACTGGACTGTAATGTTTGTATGACTGTATGTATCACATGTCAAATCAGATGCAGTGGAGTTGAAAAGGGGTTGGAGTCATGACAAGGCAAAGAGATTTCAGGACCCTGGAGAGCACACAACAGGTTCTAGTTGTTCCCACACTGCTGTACATGGGAGATTGGACTACATGACCTCCAATCTCCCTCCCATGATTCTGTAAGATTGACAAGACCATGTGGCCTCCACCAATCTTGGTATACTGAGTGGATGAAGCTCAGAAGTCCTTTTGCAAATGAAACTCAGGATAATAGATTTGCTGTCCTTTCTCTTTGGCTCTGAGCTGATGGTCACTCAGGGTTGGGAGTAGCCAATTCTCCTCTCTCCTGGGATTTCACCTTTCCATCTGACACGACGGCATTCTTGCTGTTTGCTTTCTAGACACTCTGGGAATTTCCTTTAGAAAACACCACCACCACCTTTTTCTTCATGGTAGAAAGCCTAAGCGGGAGAGGAAGATCAAGGCTTGGCCAATAGTTCAAAGAGAGAAAATGAGAAAAGTTGCGTGAAAGTACTTTTGAGGAGCTGTGAGAAAGCGGCACAGAAGAGGTAGGCCTTTTCTGCTGTGGCTCCTGCATTGGGGAATCTCCTCTCCCCTCTCTCCCAGGATGGCATCACTTATAGGCTTCCAAAAGGCTTTAAGACCTGATTAGGCCAGCAGGCCTGGGGACGCCCAGGGGATGAGTGAACTGGTGAGGTTCGACTCTAACTACTTCTACCATCCTTTCACCTATTAATTTTATTTGTTGGATTTTCTAATCCTGCCTTTATTACTTTATACATAACTCAAGGCAGTGAACATACCTAATACTCCCTTTTCCTCCTATTTTCCCCATAACAACAACCCTTTGAGGTGGGTTGGGCTGAGAGAGAGAGAGAGACTGGCCCAAAGTTACCCACCCGGCTTTCATGCCTAAGGCAGGACTAGAATTCACTGTTATGTAGGCAGGAAAGCCTGCTGGGTGACTTTAGGCCAGTCTTTCTCTCTCAGCCCAGCCTTCCTCACAGAGTTGTTGTTGTGGGGAAATTGAGAGGAGGAAGGAGTATTAGGTATGTTCGCCGACTTTAGTTACTTCTAAAGTAATAAAGGCTGGATATAAACAAAATACATAAGTAAATAAATAGAATTCGTGTTTTGTGTAAACATAGGGCAAAAATATAACAATCAAACAAATAAGTCCTGAGTCTTGTGTGAACACAGTTATAAAGAAAGAAAACCTCGATGCTATGATATCCAGGGAGAGAGGTTGCGCTCCAAATTACAGCGGGAACGGCAGCGGCCGTCATTCCCCCCGCCCCCATCTCGCATCTAAGGAGACCCGACAATTGTCCTACTCAATCTTCCACCGCCCTCCGGCCATCCCTGTTTGTCAGCCTCGGATTAGGATGACTATGGCCCCTTGGGGACTTTTCCTGATTTCCCGACTCCGTTTCGGCACATCGTGCCAGGCGATAGCTGGGGAGCGGGGGAGCTTGCTTTCCCACCTCTTCCTTCCGCATGGGGTGGGGAGTGGGGACGGCGCTAGGGGCGGAGGCGGTCCGCCTTTGCCTGCAGCAACCCTCGCCCCGGCGGAGGTAAGGGGTGCCCCTCCCTGCCTGCCTGCCTGTCTGCTAGGCGACTCCCGGAAGGTTGGGCACGCCGCAACAGGCAACTCCTGCCTCCCCCTCCCTGCCAGGAAGAGGCCCCTGGGGACGTGGGGGGGCGCAGCTGTCTGCCGGAGCAGCAGGTGCTTTAGCAGACCCTCCCCGCGGCCCTTTTTCCTCTCCCCGGCGCTCCTGACGCAGGACCGGGGTCGCTATTGCGAAGCGGAGCGGGGAGGGAAGTGGGGAGGAAACCGGAGGAAAACAGGCGGGCTGGCGGAGCCGCTCCTCCGGGAGAGCCCGCCTCGCCGAGGGGCGGGGAAGGGGCTGCCTCGGGCCGCCCGCGGGGAAAGCCGCGCGGGATCCGCCGCGAGAGAGGTTCTGAACGGACAGCGACCGCCAGCCAGCCACGCCTCGCGCGGCCCGCCGCCTGGCCGCAGTGCCGCCGCCCGCCGCCCGCCGCCGGGGGACGCCGCGAGGAGTGCGGTGAGCCTCGCCTCCCCGCTCCCCGACGCACCAGCCCCGGGCTCGGCCTCGACCCCCGCCAGACCGTCGCCTCCATGGTCGCGCCCCGACAGGAGCCCCGGTTGGGAGGAACGCCCGCTGGAGGAGCCCGGCCAGGCAGCATGCGCCCCGAGGCAGGTGGGCAGGCGGGCCGGGCAAGGACAGGTAGGACGGAGCCGGGACGGCAGGCGAGAGCCACCCCGACTGATCGGCCGTGGGGGGGGGGCGACCCTCTCACCAGGAGGGGAATGAGGAAGACGTGCGATGAGTTCTGCAGAGGGTGGGACTATATCCCCCATAATTCCCAGCCGGCACCGTGCTAGTTGACGGAGGTGTTGGTGGTGTTACCCCAGGAATACCTCCTCTGCCGGCCGGAAAGACTCTACTGCAGAGAAGGGGAACCGGTGGCGTCACTCTTGGCTGCCGGGGAAGACCCCCCACGCCTAGCCCCCCGCGGGAAAACCGCGTCCTTTCCCAGCTTTCCCTTCGGGCCGCTCCTCCGCCGCGCCTTCTCAGCGGCGGCTCAGGACTGCTCCTTCCCTGCCCCGAGGGAGCCGACGCGAGCATCGGTGTTTCCCGGAGCCTGCCGTGCTGGGCGGGCTGCAGGGTTAAGGAGAGCCGGAGGAGAGAGAAGGTGGCTGGCTGGCTGAACGGACGGGCAGGAGACAGGGGGACCAGCAGGTTCAAAACAGGCAGGGCTGTCATCAGCCCCAGACTTGGAAACCTGAGGGGACCTGGGTTCACACAATGGGCTAGGCTTGGTAAGGGAGAACTCATGGTTAGTTGTTTTGATGACTTAGCATGATTCCCCAGTCTTGGTTCAGTCCAAGCCAAAGCCAGGTGCTGATCAGATTCCTTCCCATGGGACTGGCCCCTAATCCTAGGTTAGGTGATTTGTATATGATTCCTGGAATGCACGGTGGGAAGGAAGGGAGACACACTCCTGCAGTTGATGGCGGATTTAATAATGATTAATTTCAAACTCTCTCTAAGTATTTATGGGGCTTTCTCTGTGCCCTTGGCCACCTTGACAGACTACACTTCACCAGAGCACTTAAGCATTTAGAGACTGCATTTCCACTCTTAGTTAACATTTGCTTCAAGTGTTTATGGCGAAGCCAGTTTGGATACTTCAAGCTTCAGAATTTGGTGCAAAGCCAGCAAATGGATTGATTCAGTAAGCAAGGGGAGTGTGCAGGTCATTGGTGGAGTGTATGGATCTATTTCTCTTGCACCCCCCCAAAAAAAACCCAGATTCATTCAGTAGCCAGGTTAAGCTTTCAATGGGAACAAAGGCCTTGCCTATTTTTGTGCACATGTATAGTTCTCTTCTGCTGTACAGTCAGCCAGGATATTTTTTCTTGAATATATTTTGGGTGATTGCAGTTTTTATTGTGCAGGAGGTATGTGTATGCATCAGCTTTTCAGCAGAACTTTATAGGACAGTTTCACCTCTTGGGACGTGTTTACTTAGCAGTTTCCTTCATCCTGTTTTGCTTCTCCGCTGTGTCTCATTATGAACAGACTCAGAAGTAGACATGAGTAACGACAGCTCACTAACCTGGATATTAAGGTTGGAATGGCCAGGCCACCAACAGGAATCCTGCACAAGTGAGCATTTTTGTGGAGATCCTTGTTATAAGGGTGGAGCAGATAATCCAGAACCATCTTCCTACCCCTTTCTACTTGGAGGATTTATTTTATTGCCTATCACACGAAGTCTTTGAAAAAGACTTTTTCTATGACTGTCCCAACAGTCTTTCCCATAATTGGTGCTTTCCTTCTTGATAGCATTTTTTATAAAGGTGAATCCTATTCTCTTTTATTGGGTTTACGGAATGTAGTTGTTAGGATCGGTTTTGATTTTATATCTAAAATCAAATCTAAAATCTGATAGTCCCTTTCCCAGCTAATGAATTTTATTAAATATACTATCGCATATGTTTTCATGAAGGTTTACACTTTCATAAAATTTGTTAGTCAGAAAAGATACTACCAGAGTCTTGATTTCTGGCTATTATAGACTAAGATGGCTCTATTTCCTGCTATTAATATACTTTATCTGGAAC
>JANHZU010074295.1:0-10620 GCA_032468055.1 Acrochordus granulatus | reverse complement strand
AAATCCATACCCTCTTCCTATGATAGTACTTAAAGTATTAGAAGATTCATTTCTCCCCTTAGCCCTCTCTTCTTTAAGGTGAACGTATTCCATTCTTTTAACCATACTTCATAAAATTTAGTCTTCAAGCCCCTCCCCACCTTTGTTGCTATTCTCTGCATACTTTCCAGTTCTTCACCATTCTTCTTTTATCTCAAGGGTGGTCTGATTAATGCAATGTAGAATAGAACTGTCACCTCCTGTGATCTCAGCATTGTACCTCAGTTGATGTAGCCAAAGATTGAATGAAACTGTATGTCTGAATAATATCAAGGACCTCATGCAATAGCTTCATGTAGATGTTAAGGGGTGGGGAAAGCACCAAGCACTGAGGTACCCTGCAAAGAAATGGTGTGATCTCAAACTCTCACCCTCATCAATATTGATTGAAAATGACGGATACTATGATCAGTGGTTTTGGAACCAATGAGAGGTGAAAAAGAGCAAAGATAGATATACTAACCTCATTCTGATCCCTCCAGAGCTTATCCACAAGCATGATCAATTCTCCAACCAGCTGCTTGCTTTTTTCTTCTGCACTTCTTGTTATTT
The DNA here is from genome assembly GCA_032468055.1 of Acrochordus granulatus. Classification (NCBI taxonomy): domain Eukaryota; kingdom Metazoa; phylum Chordata; class Lepidosauria; order Squamata; family Acrochordidae; genus Acrochordus; species Acrochordus granulatus. The sequence continues at coordinate 10,029 of JANHZU010074295.1, read as the reverse complement.
TAAATGGTGAAAATGTGTACATAGATAAAAATTTCATGTAAAGATTTAGAAAAACAAAAAAGAAAGAAAATTAAAGAAGCAATTTCCAATCTTCTTTTCAACAACTATAAGTTTATTATCCCTCCTCCATCTTCAAAATTACATTACAAGGATCCTTTCTGTCCCGTATTCAATTCCTTTTTCATCAGCAGATCCAGAAATCACCATTTTATTTTTTCTATTTTCAGCAAAAAATTCATAAAAGGTTTATTTTATAAAAGTTGTTTTATCCCTGGCCAGATAGGTCAGTTTTGTCATTTCTGCTAATTCTGCCATTTTTTACAATCCATTCCTCCATTATGGATATTTCATTGTTTCTCCATTGTTGTACATATAGTAATCTTGCTGCAGTTACCCTATATAAAATCAATTTTCCATAAGTCTTTTCTAATTGATTGTCCATAAGTTCTAAGGGTTCTGGTTTCATCTTAATATTAATCTTTAAAATATTTTGCATCGTCATATATACTTGTATGCATATTTTTGCTTTACCACAAATTCTACCACAGATAGTAAAATTTATCTTTATGTTTTTCACATTTCCAACATTGATCATATGTAACTTTGAACATCTTCGATAATGTACATTATTTTATAAAAAAAAATCTTTTAAATTATAACAATGTAAATTTCAATATTTTTACCAACAATGTAAATTTCAATATTTTTACCAACTTTGCATTGATCCATCTATATACCATAACTGAAGTTCTTAGCATTCTTATGCTAAGCCTTCTTTAACTACTTCTTCCATTTCAAATCTCAGCAAAAGTTTATACATTTTTGTCATCACATGTTCATCATTTGTATGTAATTCAGTTTCAAATTCCATCTTATGTTGTTCAATTCAAGTAAGATCCTTTCAAAATGATAGTCCCTAGAATGGAATACTGTAGTCAAGATGGGGTCTAACCAAAGCAGAATATAGTCAAACAGTTATTTCTTGTAATTTGAAATTATATTTCTGTCAGTGCAGCAATGTATACTAACAAATGCAAAAAGTTACACTAAGCAGTTTTGACAGAATAGTTTTGGATCAACTTTTATTCCCAACAATATGGACATAAGCATCTGAATAATGATTTTAGCCTTGAAAATCTTAAAGACAGCTAGTTATTTGTTGGTTTCTATATGCAAAGACATTTAAGTTAACTTTGGAACTCATAGGTAGTCTTCAGAGTACAATGACAATTGGACTGGAATTCCTGTTGTAGATAAAATGGTTGTAAAGCATGATATCACATGACAACATCAGTGATGGTAATTCTGGCAGTCCTGGTTGCCATTGTTAAGTGAGGACTGCACAGGTTGATAAGCAATGACTTAATGTGAGCATGATTTCAAATTTTCTGTCAGCTTTCCCATTGACTTTGCTTGTGTGAAGCTGGGAGGAATATCAGAAATCTCAATCATATGACTTCAGCTTGCTGTGACATAATTGTGAGCCAGATACCAAGCATCAGATCACAAACATATGACCTTGGAGATGCTACAGTGATTGGAACTCTGAGGACTGGTCATAAATATCATTTGTTTAGCACCATTGTAACTTTGAACAGTTGCTGAATGAATGAACCCTACATCTGTAGGGTTCAGTTCTAACTACTTTACAGCAGTATGCCTACCCCACGAGGATTTCCTCAGGCTTAGCTTGAGGAAGATTAGATAAGCTTCAAAGCATCAGGGAGAATCAGACTTTGCCCTTTTACAATTCCAAGCTAATTTCTCGCTTCAGTTTTCCTGTTACCTTGGATAGTTGTCCTCCAGCATCACCCCTCTCTCCACAACAGCCCTCTCCCTCTTCCATGTTGTCTTCATCATCCAAGCTTTCACAGGAACCTGGGAGGAAGTGGTGCCAGTTCAATGGAATCCTCCAAGTCTGAAGAATTCATTGAATCAGATGCCATGTTCTGCAAAACATTTTGATGATTAGAAGATTCCTCACCCTCTCCCTGGGAAGTGAAGGCCAGATGTCAATAGTTGAGGATTGTCAACTGCCAAGTCTCCCTTGGGGGGGTACTACCAAAGTAACCTCTTCACTTACAGATTCCTTGTCAGGCTCCAGTACAAAATAGGGAATTGGGAGTTTGGATGGCTTTGGTTTGTCTGGGAAATATGCTGGTGGACTTGCTGTACCAAGTCAGGGGCACATACGTACCTAGCATTTTGCCAGGAATGTTCTGATTCTGGGAAACCCATCCAATGGATCAAATATTGCAAATCCTTGCCCGTTCTCCTAGAGTCCAAAATCTCTTTGATTTCATAGTCCTCATATTGTACAATTACTGGAGGTGGCAGGGATTGTTGAGGTTAGGAGGATTTTCCCTAACCAACAGTGAAGGATGGAAAATTGGGTGCATCTTCATCGAGGGTGGCAACTGCAAATGAAAGGTCATAATGTAAATCTGCCTGAGGACCTTAAAAGGCCCAACAAATTTAGCATCAAGTTTCTTAGAGGGTCTAGTAGAAACCAAAAATTTGGTAGACAGCCACATTTGTCCCCTTCAGCAATTGGCAGGTCCTTTCTGTGGATGGATATTTGCAAATTTCTTATAAGCCAGTTTAGTTTGGTCTAGTTGCTGTGTCAACAGGTCTTGGGCTGCAAGTTCTTGTGAGAAATCAACATCTCCTGGGATAGAGCTCTCCTGAGATGCAACTGGCAGCACTCTTGGGTTCTGCCATAGAGAGCATGAAAGGGGGTCAGAGCAATTGATTTGTGGACTACATTATTGTGTGAGAACTCTGCAAGAAGAATCAATGAAGGCCAGTTGTCCTATCACTGTAGGTACAGTAACATCTCAAATACTGTTATAGCATCTGCTTTAATTTTTTTCAGCCTCACCATTTGTCACAGGGTCGTGATTAGATGTCAGGCTAACCTGGACCCTCAAAAATTAGAACAGTGTCTTCCAGAACCTGAAAGCAAATTGACTGCCCCTGTCTGATGAGAGCTTTGACACCATACCTCTGAAATGAAAAATGTGGTCCAGAAAGTGTTGTTTCTTTGGCTGTGGGCAAACCCTTGCAAGAGATGAAATGTGCCATTTTAGTAAAAAGATCCACCACTACTAATGTAGTATAGCCCAAGACTGGAGACAAATCTGTAATAACAACCATTGATACCATGTACCAAGGGTGAGGAGGGCTTGGGAAGAGTTGCAACAGTTCTGCTAATTTCTGATGCCATTTCTGATGCCAACAGTTCTGCTAATTTCACTGCCATTTTCAGCCACCAAAAGTCCCTTAATGTTCTGTGCAGCGTCTTGGGCACTTACCCATGCCCTGCTGTCTAGTTATCATGGCAAAACTTCCTCTCTTAAAGTCATGGACACCACTGTTCTGCCTTTGTGCCTTAAAGACCCTTCTACTGAAAATGGGGATTTAGTATGTGGTGGGGCTCCCTGAAGGTCATCAATTTGGGCCTGTGAGAATGAGTTGAGTGGCTGTTGTAGTCTTATTCTGGCTAGTGAACCCTGAGGCATACATGTGGTTCCCAACATTTTGGTAGCTGGTTGCATGAGGAATTGCCAAAAATTATAAGGTTTTAAAATGTTTGCAGGGATTGGGGCCTGCTGTGCTTTTAAGTACTCAGGCTTATGGGACAGCACATCTGGCATCAAATTCTTGGAGCCCAGTACATAGGTAATATGAAAGTCAAAGCAAGAAAAAAATTGATTCCCTCTCACTTGCCTAGGAGAAAGTGGCTGAATTTTTTGCAGCCTACCTAGATCTTTATGGATGGTATTGACTTTGATGGACCAACACAAAACTTCCAGAAAATATCTCCATTGGTCAAAAGTTGTCTTCACAGCTAACAGTTCTTTGTTAAAAATGTTTTTCTGGAGCAGTTAATGCTCTAGAAATAGAACACACAGGGCAAAAGGCAACCTTCTCCTGCTGGGGCTTCTTGCAAGAGTACTTCACTGATACCACATCAGAGCTGTCAGTGTGGACAATAAATCTCATGGATGGATCAGGGTACTGGAGAAGGGCTTGTTGGGCAAAAAGCTGCTTTAACTCTTCAAATGCTGCCGGTTCAGTTTCTGTCCAGGTAAATTTGATTCCGTTCTATAACAACTGAGAAATTTAAACTTATGCGCAAAGCTTGGAATAAACTTTCTGTAAAAGTTTGCAAAACCTAGAAAATTCTGAAGTCTTTTCATGCTATATGGGGGTTGCCATGAGAGCACTGCCTGTACCTCTGGGAATCCATTTGGATTCCAACTGTGGAAATGTGGTAGCCCATGAAATCTGTTTCAAGTCAAACGGACACTTCTCTAATTTAGCAAAGAGGTGATTTTCCTTTGATCTGTGCAAAACCTCTCACACATGGTAGTCATGCAGTTTTTCTTCTTCAGAATATATTAGAATGTCATCCAGGTAAATCACCACAAACTTGTCAGTTATATCAGAAATTATAATTCATTTATGAATCATTTATAAAATGATTCATAAATCTAGAAAACACAACCCCACAGTTTACTAAGCCAAATGGTGGTGGTACCATTCAAGTACATTGTGGTGTACTTGAACTTGCCATACTTGTAAAATTACATCTCACCATATTTTGTATGGTGGGGAGACATTCTTAGTATGGTTCATCTGATGAGATCTGAACCTCTGGCACAGCTCTCATCTTCCTTGGAGCACATAAGGTGGGCTTTATGGGGAGAACAGCTGTGTGTCCTTTCCCAATAAAACAAAGCAAACTATATGCAGCCATATAGAATATTATGTTGTGTAACCCATGGATGCCAGAGATGGTTATAGATAGACCAGGTTCATAGAATGTTTTTTTGAAAACATTTTTGAAAACCCCTTTTTCATACTTGGAGTAATCAGCTGGCATGCAGTACACAGATTTTTAGCATTTACTATTGAGGTTAAGTTAGCACAATATCCATGATGGTCTAGAATAGGGGAGACTGATTGTCAGCTCCATTGTCCCTTCAAGGTAGGCCAGGAAGTACTCTTCAAAACTGTCAACAGACGGTTATAATGCTTTCATTAGAAACTTTTCTTTATATGCGGTTTTCTTATATTCTTCTGGCCAGAAGTTTACTAATATTCTTCTACTTAACATTACAAAAAATAACCAAAGAGGCAACAACCATACTGATCTGTGTATTCATGTTCAGAATTCTATTGATATTCTTAGAAAATTATTTGTAAGGTCAGATCATATAAATTGTCTCTTAAGTTAAAACTTAAGAATAAGGACTCAGATAAATTAAGATTTTGAAATTAATTATAAAGAATTATTCCTGTGGGGAAATACTTTTGTTTTGAGTTCTTAAAAAAACACACCAAGACTATAAAAATTGGACTCTAGAGGAATTAGAAGAATCAAAAGATTACAGGTTAAAGGAGAATATTAAAATTTCATTTACTAATATAGATTGAAGCAAGACATTTGAACATTGAACATTGTCAGCTTTTCCAGGTAAATCAGACAGGAAACACACAACTAAATGAATTAGATCTATTTTATTGTAAGGCTATATTAATAGAATCTTGCGAATCTGAAGTTACACATTTCCTGCTGTCACTTTTAACTATCTGATCCATTAGGTGGGTCCTTCCTAAGTTTCTTTCTCTGACAGTTAAGCAGTTGTGGACTCCCCCTCTCTTGTCCGGTTGTTCCCTAGAAAGCATCTCTTTTTCTAGTCCCCCAAGGTCATTCACGCATTCTGTTACACACTTACAGAAGGAGAGTTTTGAACAATGTACTAGAAGTTAAAGTGTCTGCTTCTGTAGATAGACTGTGTTTAAAAAATGCTATCAAACAGGATATTGAGACTAATTTGAGAACCAGTTTGTTCTAGTGGTTAAAGCACAAGGTTAGAATTCAGGAGACCATGAGTTCTAGTCCCACCTTAGCCATGAAAGCCAGCTGGGTTACCTCAGGCCAGTCACTCTCTCTCGGTGAGGAATGTTTGGAGCTTAACATTGGAGAAAACAGCCTTTACATAAGAGGATGGCCCAGCACAGGAGGAGCAACACCACAGGACCAGATTCAGCAGTTTGCCTTCATCTGAAGGAAAAAGGACACTCATTTGAGGACAATAATGTTCACATTTTGGGCAGAGAAGATAGGTGGTTTGAGAGAGGAGTTAAGGAATCCATCTATGCCAAAGTGGAAAATCCTTTCCTCAATAGAGGTTAGGATTTAGACACAAATTGTCCCCCATTTTGATGCTGCTCTTTCATTAGTCCCCAGGAAGATTAAGACTACTTTGCAGATTCACCAGAGAGTTTACACTTGGGGATGAGTAAGGGATTTAGGAGTTGAACATTTACATCCCAAAAACTCTCTATCTATTCACATCTCTTATTCATCTAACAAGCCTAATCAGGTTAAGTGAGAAATGCAGCCACCCTGGAAGACATATATGTCCCTAATGTAGCCCCTAACCAACTTTTTTCTCAGACTGAAAGAGCTACTTGGATAAGCAGCAAAAAGTCTCAAACCAAAAGAAAAGAAGTCTAGTTGCCATGACTCAACCTCCAGATATAACTTTCTTGTATTCTTGTTTCTAATAACTTGGTTTATATTGTTTCAGATCATCTCAGTTTAAAGAGGAGCCAAAGAGCTATATGGGGACCAACATAAAGAAGGTAAGATTCAAAATGGAGGGTATTGCTTTGCTGACTCCTTTACTTTTAAGTGCACATACACCTTCTTCCTGTTCCAGGGACTATTTGTTTCAGTGTTTGGGCCATGTGACATCTGTGGTGTCTCTGATTGATTATGTGCCTTCAAGTTGGTGTTGACTCTTAGTGACCACATAGATCACAATGATCTATCCCTAACCTGGATCTTCCAACACTCCACTCATTGTCAATGAAGATTCTCAGTCATCCAGAATTATCTGGAGGTTGAGTCATGGCAACTTGACTTCTTTTCATTTTGTTTGAGAGTTTCACTGCTTATCCAAGTAGCTTCTTCAGTCTGAGAAAAAATTGGTTAGGGTACTCTGGATACTTGGATAAGCAGTGAAACTCTCAAACCAAAAGAAAAGAAGTCCAGTTGTCATGACTCATCCTCCAGACTCCACTCACTGTAACTGACCTCATCCACTTGGTTGCTGGTTATCTCCTTCCATCTTTTTTTCTATCATTTTATTAAACACTTCTTCAGAATGCTAGATCTTCACATACCATTGCTTGCACTATTTTGATTTTTGTAGGTATAGACACATTGGGGCGAGTATCTTTTCCAAAGCCTTCAAATATGCTATATTAACTGCTAGTCTGCAATGTATTTCTTGGCTGCTTATTTCTTTATAGTTGATGATTGATCCTAAAAGGCAGAAGCTATCTACCAATTTGATATCTTAATTATCAGTTCTGAGGCTGATTTTTGCACCTGTTGTCATTAATTTTGGTCTTTTTTATATTTAACTTATTAGCTATTTGATTATCAACAGCATAACACTGATTATTGAATGCCTCCCTGGAAAATCTGAGATGTTGGAATTTTTGCAAAACTGTCTTGGTCCACATTGATATGTAATTGTCCTCAATAAGGAAAGTCTTTCAGGAAAAAGTAACATCAGCTAATGTGCTATAATATAATTCCATGGTGTCTACTTATACTGGCCACATGACCATGGAAGTGTCCTCAGATGAACGCTGACTCTTTGGCTTGGAAATGGAGATGAGTACTGCACCCTAGAGTTGGTCACAACTGGCAGGGAAACCTTTACTTTTATAGTTTCATGCACCCTTTTCTATTGTAATTAGCCCTTAATAACACATTGGGAATGCAAGGAAGCTATCTGGAAAATAGCCTTTAAGAATTGGATCCTTTCAAGAGAGGTCCTAGCTGGGCATTGAATAGTAGTTGCATTTGACTTTTACTTGAATATAACTTCAATGCTGCTAGGATATGCTATACTCCTCTGAAAAAATTAAATTGTAGTCACTGCTTTTGAGCATTTTGTATAACATGATATTTTGCCTGTGGAAGACCATGACCAGATATTTAAAGGGTTTACTTGTTCAATATTCTGGCCATTTCAGGCATGCAGTTTAGGACTCTTTGCAAAGGATCTTATTTGTGGTATAATTGATTTCAGGTACGTCCTCAGAGCAATATTTGCCCAGGGCATTCAGATCTTATTTAAGTCTAGTTGAAGTTTGTGATTCAGGAAGTCCTCGACTTACAACCAATCATTTAGAAGTTACTGCGGCCTCAGAAAAGATGCTGTATGGCCGTCATAAATTGTGTTGTCCCCAAACCCCCTGCTGTGGTCTCATGAGCACAATCTGAGTGCTTGGCAGCTCTTAACAACTGGATGCCAAGTGTCCCACAATCATGTAATCTCTATTTCTAATTTCTGCCAGCTTCCCAAAAATGTCACCCTCTCGTTTCTAGGGTCTGACTGAAAGCTTCCTGCCAAGGGGAGCTGAACATCTTTGGCTAGATGGAGAAACAGAGCTCAGATCCTGAAATCTAAGCTCTGTTCCTGTATCCTGCTGAAGGAGTTCCCTTCTATGCATAGAGGGGAGCTAAACTCCTTTGGCAAGTTGGAGAAATAAAGGGGGAAAATATATGTATGTAGGTATGCACGACACAAAATTAATAAGGGAATGTACATATGTATATATATATATAAACACAAACTGAGGAAAAAGGGAAAAGGAATAATGAAACAAAAGTGACAAAAAAAGTGACTCCCTCTGATTTCTGAGGCTGGCTGAACGAGGAGGAGTCCTCTTGTGTGGGGCTCACTCCTTTCAGTGAGCAGCTTTTTGAGGGATGAAGTCCCACTGGCGGGCAGCTCTTTGAGAACAACGGAGCTGAATCCCTCCAGCAGGCTGCTCTTTAAAAGTGAACCCTGGGTGCTGATAATGTTTCATCATGGATTGCTTCCTGAGTCCCCCATCTCCACAAAGATGATTGGGTGGTGGTTATTTTCTGAAGTTCCAAAATATCTGCAGTGGCACAATTGCTGCAACTACAAAAAATGTGATTGGACTTTCTTATTGCTGCCCCTGTTTTGATCTCTGGGTGGCTACAGAAGGCAAATCATAAAGTAAATTGCCTTGAGAAACCCTGTTACCATGAGGCCACCTACAACTAACTCAGAAAGGAGAATGGATAGTTAATGGTAAGTGATTTATATGGTGAACTTTACCATGTGGTTTAGCTTCAAGCAGTGCTGAAGATGTTTTATATTAAAACTAACTCTCTCTGAATTACAATAATTGTTAGGATGATTGAATGAGTTAAGATGTACAACAAATAAATCCTTTCTTCACCCAGTTAAACATATCGTGTAAATAATGCTGGATACATGCAACTAGTCCCTAAATCTTCATTAAGAAAAGACTTGTTTTACTCATATGACATGCTATGTCTATAAATGAGAGAACTACCTCTTGTCTCTGGTGGCTAGCTGCAAACCCCCCCTTGCTACAAACACTCTAGCCAAAATCCTGCTTGGATTTCAGGATGTACCTTTTTCAGGCAGCCTCTTGGAAAACAGAAGGACTGCCCATGGAGGGATTTGGCCCTGCATGGGCCAGAGTGCCTCCAGCAGACAACTCTAAGAGTGAAAGTGCTACTTGCCAGATATTTCAGCTCTGCACAGGACAGAATCCCTCCAGCTGGTAGCTCTTTGAGAGCAAAAGGGCTGCCTGCCAGAGGGATTTGTTTTGTCCCTCTGCTTAACAACCTGGGAGATTGCTTAGCTACTACAATTAGGAGTACCAGGATTGTAGTTGTTGAGTGAAGCAATCATGTGATATCTTTCTTAATTACCACTTTGTTCAATGACCAGAAATTCCAGTCTCAATTGTGGTTGGAACTTGAAGACTCCCAATAAACAGCAGGAAGTTTTTTTATAAATGGGTACTATGATGGCAAGGCCCTGGGGCCTCTGGGATTTGCAGTGTGATCAATTTAAGTGAATAAAAAAGGAAGGGATCCACCATTCCAAATTATTATGTAATATTTCAACAGTGATAAAATCATTGCCTGAT
>JANHZU010073991.1:0-10627 GCA_032468055.1 Acrochordus granulatus | reverse complement strand
CAGAATTCCTATGCTGGCTGAGGAATTCTGGGAGTTGAAGTCCACACCTCTTAAAAGTTCCCAAGGTTGGACACCCTTGTTAGAAAGTAATGGAGAGTTGTATCTCAGAAGACAACCGTGGCAGAAATAGCACTCTTCGCATCTGCAAGAAGAAAGGAATCGTGTTGTGACTTGTTTGATGTTTATCCTAACGAGAGGAATCTTACATGGGGACCTCCCTTAATTATAATTATGCCCACTGTAACCACAACCCTGTGAGATAGGGTAGGTAACAAAAAGTGACCGACCCCTTGAGTTTCCATGGTCAAGGATGGACTTGAACCTGGCTCTCTTCTGACTTGGGTCCAATGCTGCAATTTACTGACTCATCAAAAGAAGAAGATGCCAGAAATGCAAATCAATTTTTAGCACAGGATTAAACATGGCAGATTTCCTCTCCTGCAGTTGTGGGACAACAGCTGTAGGACCCATCGCTGGCATAGCCCCAAAGAGAATTCCACATCTGGAGGGCACCAGGTTGGGGAAGACTGTAAAACGAAATGACAAATATTTTGACCTGCTCGGAGACATCATCCTAACTTGGTTTGGATGGTTGGGTTCACACGATTTACTAAACCCAGGTTAACATGCCACAGTTCCTGTGTTCACACAACAGGCTGTGCCAAAACATCTGAAATTCAGAGTTTGCACAACCTGATGATTCACAGGCAACTCAATCCCATTCACCTTGTTGGCAGGTTGAGCAAAGTCAGTCAGTAAGCACATTCAACTATTTAGGGAAATCCCAACATAAGGAAGAATTATTGATCCTGATTGATTATTATTGATTGCGGAGAAGGTTTATTCCTCCTCTCTGGTTGGGCTTTTGGGTTGTGTTGGTGAAACACTACAAGGCTGTTGGTAAAGCAGGATTTCCGTGTCAAGGCTTAGGGTCTCAATGTTGGTGACATCATCTCAATGTAGGTGATGTCATCCTTCAGGGTTGTGCCATTGAGCTATGCTTCCCATCGCCTCTAGCGTCACCTCATCCAGACTTCCCCAAATCTGAAGTGACTTCTGGAGGGGTTGACATTCAGTTCCAGAATCCCTAGCCAGGTGGTACCAACACTGGGGAAGACAGATGTAATTCAATATACCAGTTTTAGAGAAGGTTGGGTCAAAAATGTAAATCTTTGAAATGTGGATAGGTGTCTCTTTACTCCTGACGGGCAGGTTGAGGATGAGGAGTTCAACTGGCCAGTTTGTCTGTTGGTGGGATTCCTTTGGAGTGGGTGAGGATAGCTTTCTCTCCGACGGTTTCTGCTAGTAATCTGGGTTTTCCTTTTGCATTCGCAAAATCTGCACCTGGTCTTAACACAGGTAGTCCTTGATTTATGGTTGGTTTGCAACAGATCCCCAAATGGTACCTATGACCTGGGTTCAAAGTTCCAAGATGGTGATCTAAGCTGCACTTCTTTTTTAGTGTGTCACACAGAAAAGAATGGACAGAGCTTCACTTGCACCGTTGTGGCCCCTTCTACTTTTTTTTAACCATGCCCTTTTTTTAGCCACACAAGCACTTCTGTTCCCATCCTTGAGAAAGGAGAACAGGAATTGCATCTCCCATCCCACCTTGCCTGCACCTCAGCAATGGGACCCGTCGCGGCCGCTGCCCTGTACACCATGGCTAGGAAGAGTTTCAGCATAGCTGTGTTGGATTCTGCCATCTGCTCCCTTCTCGCCCTGCACCACTCCCAGTCATTCTCCCACCACACATGAAGGACATCAGGCAGGCAGTCTCCCCATCTTTCTGGGAGCACCCACTTCCTGCAGTCTCAGATAGGGTTCTGATTAGCAAGTGGAGAAGGAAGACTGGTTGACCAATTAGCTCTCTTCCTACTTCAGATAATGTCATTACAGGTAGTCCTTGAAGTATGGCCACTCATTTAGCCACTGAAGTTATGATGGCACTGAAAAATTAACTTACCACCAATCCTCACATGTACAGCCATTGCAGCATCCCCATGGTCAAGTGATCAAAATTTGGATACTTAGCAACCGGCATGTATGCACAACGGTTGTAGTGTCCCAGGTCATGTGATCACCACCTACAATCTTCTCAGCCGGCTTCCAACAAGCAAAATTAATGGAGGAAGCCAGATTCATTTAACAACTGTGTGATTTGCTTATCAACCATGGCAAAAAAAGTAGCTAAATCAGGAGTGACTCACTTAACAGCCGCATTGCTTAGTGATGGAAGTTCTGGTCCCAGTTGTAGTCATAAGTCGAGCATTATCTGTACAACCCAGACCCTATTATTTATCTCAGTAGTAGCAGCCTTAAACTGAATCCCTGACTCACTGTCAAGCACAAACAACCAGACCCACATGTTCAGTTCAAGCTAACTACTTTATTGTGCTCTGACTATTATACAGGAATCTCCCCAGATTGGCAGCTTTTCCATGGGAAAGACCAGCTAAGGCTCTAAGACATTGAGGGAGGGTCGGATAATCACATTATGTTTATGTAGTGACTCTAGGCTAACTCCATACTTGACCCCTCCTCCCTGCCAGGATGGTAGCTCCCTGACAAGCAAGCCAATAGCTCTGTTACCCCAGGATATGCCCAGATTACTCCCTTGGGGGTAATTACCAATTTAACCACTGCTCTAAGAGGTTACTGATTTATGCTGCCGCTTTAATACCAGGGGCCCTTTTGCTGAACGAGTTGGAGACATCTCCTGTTCCAATTTGGTGCTTGCCCAAGTTCCGCCAACTTCCATTAACAGCCATTTTTGCTGAATAGTCTTGGGCTAAATGAATACGATAAACTTCTTCTGGGATTTGAAGGCCTTGAATTAATGGGAGCTGCCCAGTGTTGGTTACGAGATGGGTGGCTATAGAAATGTTTTAAATACTCTGCTCCGTACCACTTTCTGCTCTGTTACCTCTGGGAAGAATAAAATTGTGATTGTGCAAAGGGTGAAGAGAAGGCATCACTTCTCTTGTTGGTAAAAATGGATTGCATTGGACAGTCGACAGAGCAGGGCAGACCTTTCTGAGTTGTTTGTTTTCATACTGTTGGATATTTTTTCATCCTTGCAATCCAATGTTTCTCAGCTTTGGCCACTTGAAGATGGGGTGGACTTCAACTCCCAGAATTCTAGGAGTTGAAGTCCACCCATCCTCAAGTGGTCAAGGTGGAGGAACACTGCTCCAGCCCATCTGACAAGCTGGTACAGTATTGTGGAGATCAACAGGAGGACCAGGCTGGTTGTCCACTGCTTTGAGCTGGTTGTCCACTGCTTTGAGCTGCTGAGCAGAAAGTAGGAATCAGGCGGCCTGGAAAGGCCATGAGATGAACCAACAGACATCAACACGAACATGCTGATGTCTTCCGTGCCATGTTTCTCTTGCTCTGCTGCTTTCTTTCACTTCCTGCTCTGGCTCAGAAATGAAACCATGCCAGGACTCCACCCGCACGCTCAGCTCGAGAGAGGAAGCCTAACTGGAAGCCTCTCTGTTTACCAGGCGGCTCGGTCATGCGCAACTAATTCCTATGTACGGTACATTGACAGAGCGGCGTACCTCGGCCTTGGCGGCTTTTAAGATGTGTGGACTTCAACTCCCAGAATCCTCCAGCCTGCATGGGTTTCTGGGAGTTGAAGTCCATCCATGTTGGCTGGGGAATTCGACTTGCTGAAGCCCGCACCTCTTAAAGTCAGCAAGACTGAGACATGGCGTGGCGGAGGATGGGTGGCTGGACTTTACGGCTTAGGCAAGTCTAATCAAGTATTTTTGGAAGTCAGGAACGGGGAACATTTCAGCAGAGGCAGGGATAAGAAAGCCACGAAGAATTAGGCAGGGCTGTGGATGGGCTCCAGAATTTGATGAAATCAATGCTGGGCACAGATATTATCTCGATCCTTAAGTTTAAGGAAGGAGAATTTGTTCTAAAAATTCATTTCATTGGAGACGAGAATTCCTGGGGGGAAACATCTCGGAGAAACTCTCCTAGGGGAGTGTGTTGTTCTTGTGTTCAGGGAGCGGCCAGGTGTGCTCCCTGTGCAAATCCTCTCTTCGTAGCCTGCAGTCTCTGGCTCCCGTTCATCCCGAAGGGAAAAGATCAGGAGAGACTTTTTCCACGGGACTTGAGCTGCCAGTGATGGAGGAATGGTCAGAGTAACCGAGTTGGCCAACGACGACGTGCGAGGTCAACCAGATCCCCGGGGATTGCCGGTCTTCCTGGTTTTCCAGACTTTGGGGAAATCCTAACAGAGAAACTTTAGGATGAAATTACCAGTTTTCTGGGCAAGTGAAGGTTCTTTTCTCGCTGACCTGGGGGACTCATAAAGAGATTTGCTGTTTCCAAACTGAATCTTGGTGTTTCTCCAGTTCCCCAGGTCCTGAAGAGCTGCACGGAGTTCGTGGAGCAGCATGGAATCGTGGATGGCATCTATCGGCTCTCAGGAGTCTCTTCAAACATTCAAAAGTTAAGGTAAAAGCGGGAAGGGTCACCTTGAAACAGAGTTTTGATTTGAGGATCGCACAGCATCCGTGCGCTGAGAGGCAGCACGTCCGATTCTTAGTCGCTGGGGTGGGAGCTTAATGATCGCTAAGACCCATCTTCTCCCCTGCAAGGCTTCAGGGACTGGCCACTTCCTCAGCCCACTCCTTCCTCAGTGTGAGAACAGGTGTTTGGCAAGGGGTCAAGGGAGAAGAGCTTTTGTCCTTGTTGCTACTCTCCGTTCTGGGCACACCAAGGAGGTTTTGTGGGGGACAAAACCTGGGACGGCTCCCAACTCCAGGGACGCTGGGGAGAACCTGGTCTCTGTGACGTGCGAGGTGCAGGGGCTGCTGTCTCCAGCCTGAAGTTCAAGCTTGTGTCCCGATGGAAGGAGAATGCAAAAGGGGTTGAAGAAAGGGGTTGCTCCACTGAAATGCCTTTGTGGAGTTAGGAAGTTCCTTGAAACTTCCCCAGAAGGGCCAGGAAAGTGAAGAAAGAGTAAGGAGGACTCCCTTGGACAAAGACGACTCGGGAGGCTTATGACCGATGATGCAGAACATCAGGAGGCGCTCTCTGCCAGAGGACTCAGCAGGTGGTGCCAGGCCTGTCTCCAAGGAATGACCCACAATGACCTGAGCAAACCCAGCCATGGAACGATTGTGGAACACATCTGGGACCTCATGGGTTGAAGGAACCCAAGAGCCACCTTCAGAAAAAAGAGGCAGCTCATCTCTGTGGACAGGAACTGAGGCATCCGCGTCCAGACCTGACCAGACGTTATAAGAGTTGTGTTTGTGTAATGGGCTTCTCAGAGCCTAGGAGGGAAGACGGCTGTTTGTAAAAGCAGAGCACATCTGCATCTTCTTTTTTTATCAAGAGGAAGTGCATCGACAGGTAGCTCAAGAAATGGGATGCTAAAATGTCTGGTTAGCAAGATTCAGCACCTCATCTCTTTTAAAATACCTGTGAATATTCTCATTAATCCAGGACATAAGTAGTGAAAATTGCACACATTTTGCAAAGTTCCTTAAAAAGGCAACTGGACATTAAATTGCAAGATGTTATTGGAGACGTTTCGCCTTCTATCCAGAAGGCTTTTTCAATCCATCTAAAAATGAAAAATAATGGCCGGGAAATATGTACATTTCTAAAAGAAGTATTCATGGATTAAAAAAGCTGACCTCTTTTCAGTTTCAATAAATCTGATTAAAGAAGACTCTATAAGAACACTGGAGGTTTGGGGCTTGAAATCCTGGAGGAGAAAGGTATCCAGGATGAATTGGAAAGACTTGTTCTGTACTGCTCCAGAACCGGTGGAAAACTACAAGGAGGGAGCTTCCGTGGTGAATTCCCCTTCACTGGAGGCCTTCGGACAAACTGGACAGAGGTGCCCTAGTGCAGTGCTCCCAACCTCAGCAACTTCTGGGAGTTAAAGCTGAACCGCACAGGATTCTGGGAGTTGCAGTTCACGCATCTTAAAGTTGTTGAGGTTGGGAAACACTGTCCTAGTGGATTCTACGTGGGCACGGAGTTTTATCAGATGACCTCTAAGTCCCATCCTGACGGAGATTCTGTGGGAAGGAATGGATCTTCTCTCGTTTTGAGAGACAGCAAAAACAGCATCTCAAGCAGGGTCCTTGACAAGGAATGCGGCCTCCTCTCATAAGCATTCCCTTCCCCACAGTTCAAATTTTTCACATCAGGGATGGGACAATTGTGGTGTTCTGAGCTGTGTCCATCCACCTTCTCCCTTCTTGTTCTCCCCTTAAATACTTCTCAGGCTTGAGTTCGACAATGACCGGAGTCCTGATCTCAACAAAGATACGTATCTACAGGACATTCACTGTGTGAGCTCCCTGTGCAAAGCTTACTTCAGGGAGCTGCCCAATCCACTCCTCACCTACCAGCTGTATGATAAGTTTGCGGTAAGTATGGTGACCCGTCGTCTATTCTCACTTATTTGTTATTCATATTCAGCCAATCCTCCAGGAGCTCAGAGCCTGGATTTCTTTTTCTGAGGGACGTTGGGCTGAGACAGAGAATAAGAACTTAAAGTCATCATATGACTAAATTAGGGCTTGACTTTGGGTCTTCAAAATCCAAATCTGACATTACAACCACTGAGAATTCTTCAAGGTCACATAAAATGGGGGATGAATAAATAGGAAGAGTTCTGTGATGATATGAGTGAGGATCTCCAGGAGGGAGAGGGTGCATTCCAGAGAAGTAAGAGGCAACTCAGCCCAGATATCATGTGTGGGAGAAGAAGGGTGAAGACAGCTGCTCCTTAACAGTTCCCAAAGTATATCATAGGTGCAGATAATAGGGTCCTCAGGCTGGCAAGATTTTGTCTATAGATGTGAAACAATAAAGAACTGAGCTTGGAAGAATCGCCCTGTGCCGTTCTTGGTTTTGGACCTGATAAGTTTTTGCTATGGGAGGTGGGAATCTATTTTTGCTCACCTAAACTTCCAATCAAATTGCTGTGGCTGGTTGGGCCCATTCTGGCTCCCGGCCCGAATTGGACTCCTGATTCCCACCCCTGATCACCAATAGTTTAGCTGTGAGAGTTGACACTCGGTTCTTTCCTCTGCTGGAGTGGGGGGAAAAGTTTAGCAAGTAGAATTGCCAACTGATCATCAACTTCCTCCTTCATTCAGGAAGCTGTGGCCATCCAGCTGGAAGAAAGCCGACTGGAAAAGATCAAGGAAGTGTTGAAGGAGCTTCCGCTGCCACACCACCGGTACTTGGTTTATGTTTGGCTCAACTGTTCTAAGGGCTGGACTCTAATTCTGCCATATAACATTCCATCGATTCATAATCCGGAGAAAGGCTAAAGGGCTGAAATTCAACAAGGGGGTGTATCTCAGACCACACTGCACGCATAAGGTCCCTGTTCGGTGATGGGCACGCTCAAAGAAAATAAGGTAGTTCTCAGCTTATGACCATAATTGAACCCAGAATTATGGTCATAAGTCATGCTGGTCATTAAGCAGGTCACCATGTGATCATGCATAACTAAATGCCACAGTTGCTTAACAAATGTATGTATGTATTTAGTTATTAAATTTATATGCTGCCGGACTCAAATACAACTCTTGGCAGCTTATGGTAAAGACATAAAAACAACAATATATAATAAAAACAATTAAATAAAAACTAGCCGGACAGAGAGGGGAGGAGCGAGAATATATATGTGGGGGGAAGGAGGTTGGTACTAAATCGCCAGCCACCTCCGAGATGGCGTACCCCCATCGGGGCACCTCTCCCGCTGGCCGAGCCGGGTCTTAAGGCCCCTCCGGGAGGCTGCAAGGGTGGGCACAGACCTCGCCTCCGGGGGCATGATGTGCAACAGGGCAGGAGCCACAGCGGAAGAGGCGCTTCTCCTTGAGAAGTTCCTTCCTTGGTTCAAAAGGGATCCGCAAGAGGTGTCTTCCTCTGGATCTGGTGGGGCATATGAGACGTTCCTCAGGTAGCCTGGTCCCATGCCATGCAGGACTTTAAAGGGCAAGACCAACGCCTTGAATTGTACCCGAAGCAGACTGGCAGCCAATGCAGCTCGTGGAACAGAGATGTCTGCATTCTGCACCAGCTGCAGCTCCCAGATGTTCTTCAAGGGTAGCCCCATGTAGAGCGCGTTGCAGTAATCCAATGAAGAGATGACCAGGGCATGAGTGATGGAGCGTAGGGACTCCTGGTCCAGGAAAGGGTACAACTGGCGCACAACATGACGTTGCGCAAAGGCTCTCCTACTGTGACTGCCATCTGCTCTTCGAGCAGGAGTTGCAAGTCTCGGAGAACCCCTAGACTGAGCACAAGGTCTGTCAGGGGCAGTGCCACAAGGGCCAGAGCCCCCAGACACCCAAAGTCACTCCGTCTTGCCAGGGTTCCATCCAGACCCGTCCAGCCTCCAGATACTGAGTCAGGGCCGAGACAGCATCGCTTGGATCACCAGGGGCAGAAATGTAAATCCGGGTATCATCAGCACACTGATGACACCCCATCCCATGGTGACGGATGATCTCACCCAGCGGTTTCATGGAGATGTCAAAGAAGAGGGGAGGAAGCACCGAGCCCTGCGGCCCACCACAAAGTAATGGCCGAGGGCTGGACCTCTCCCTCCCTATTAGCACCAGTTGGGACTGGTCTTGGAGAAAGGAACCAAACCAGTGCAAAACTGCACCGCCCAGCCCCAGTCCCCGTAGCCGACCCAAACGGATACCATGGTTGATGGTATCGAAAGCCACTGAGAGCTCAAGGAGAGCCATTACCCCCATCCTGCTCTCACCAGAGATCATCAGCAAGTGTGACCAATGCTGTCTCTGTCCTATCACTGGGCCTGAACCCGGACTGAAAAGGGTCCAGATAATCTGCTTCCTCCAGGATCCCCTGTAGTCGCCATGCAACCTCCTTCTCACCCACCTTCCCTAAAACGGACAGGTGGGAAACTGGATGATAACTGTCCAGACTAGTGGAGTCCAGCAATGGTTTTTTAAGCAGGGGATGAACCAGGGCCTCCTTAAATGGTCCCAGAAATATCCCCTCTCCCAGTGAAGAATTTATCACTGTGATAAATAATAGGACCCACCTATTAGTCACCAACCTGGCGGCTTTCACCATCCAGGAGGGACATGGATCTAATTGGCAAGTGGTCGCACTGACGGCATTGAGGACCTTGTCCACTTCATTAGGGGCAACAGGATTGAATTGTTCCCATGTAGCTGGGCAGGACTCCTCCCTCAGCATTTCAGGTGGACCCACATGACACATGGCTTCCAACTGGGGCTGAATTTGAATGACTTTGTCCGCCAGGTGTTCAGCAAATTCCTCTGCATGGCCCTGTAGATGATATCCTGAATCCCCCCTTCCAAGAAGGGACTGGGTGACTCTGAACGGGGCTGAATAATTAGATTTCACTGCCCTCATTGCCACAAGGGAGGCCTTAACAGTGGCTCGTGTTAACTCGTGTTTGGGCGGATTCACCCCTTGTCTTCTGCCAGCTGCACTCCAGGTGTTTCTTCACCCTCTTCAGCACCCGCACCTCTTCCATGAACCACGGAGAGTGCTGAGTGCGATGGGTAGAGAGAGGCCACAGTGGCGTGATCCCCTCCAGAGCCTCGGCTGCCCTCTGATTCCAGGACATAACCAGGGCTTCGACAGGACCATGTAGCAATACCCCTGGGACATCCCCCAGCTCCCTCTGAAACCCTTCCGGGTCCATCAGTCACTGAGGGTGGATGACTTGAATAGTCCAACCTCCCTATAGAGGAGGATGGCAGAAGAGAATCTCAAAGACACCAGAATGTGATCTGATCATGACAAGGGGACGCTGAAAGCTCCCTCACCAGGTCGCGTTGCCATTGCTATGACAAGAAAATCGTATCTGGAGTGTGACCACTGTCTCGGTAGGGCCCAAAATGATCTGGGAGAGGCCCATGGCCGCCCTGGAGGCCAGGAACTCCTGAGCTAAACCCGAGGACATAGCTATGGACAGCAAGTTGAAACCCCCCAGGACCATCAGTCTGTGGAAGTCCTCCGCCAACCCTCGACCAGCTCAGGCCGGGAGGATGCTGCGCAGCAGAGAGGCTGGGTCAGTCGCAACAGGCCCCCACCGATCCCGAGAGCCAAGTCTCAAGAAGAGGGTCTCACAGCCGGACACTCGTGGAGCAAGGGCCCTGAAGATGGAAGCAGAGTCTCGGATGACCACTGCCACCCCTCTTCCCCTGCCCTGCGGTCTCGGCTGGTGCCAGACTTTGAACCCGGCGGACACATCTCTGAGAGAGGAACCTCCCCCTCAGGAGCCAGCCAGGCCAGCCTGCTCCTCCTCGGTAGCGTCACGAATAAGGGGAGCCTGGCTGTTGACTGACCTGGAGGACGCTGACCAGGGGCTGGGCGTGAGCATAGAGGGCCGGAACGCATGACCGATCCTAAACGTTGGGGGCATCTTCCCCAGTAACGGCCTGCCCTCCGGCTCCCTGCATATAACATCCTGCCCAGAAACCCCTGGGGTGATGTTCCCCCTCCCCCCGACATCCCCCCTTTCCCAGCCATAGGCTCTGCCAGACCCATCACCCACACCCAATCATACAACCGACCTAGAGGAAGGGATGAGGACGGGCTCCCACCTCCTCCTGCCCTCCAC
>JANHZU010073743.1:0-10632 GCA_032468055.1 Acrochordus granulatus | reverse complement strand
GCAAACACTTCATGTGTCAGCATAGTGAACTGTACCAAGGACTGTAAACTGTTATCTGGCAAAGCGTTAGTCAATTGTTCTACTGTTGAAAATGTATCTTTTGCAAATGCTCATGTAGTGTTACCAGTTGGATGGTTTTTTACGTGTAATGCACAAACCTTTAATTACATTCCAGCCAATCTTAGCTCAGCTACATGTTGTTTAAGTAGGCTAGTTCCTGTTCTACCACACAAAACACACACTCCCACGATTACTAATCCACAACGGACACGACGAAGTGTTACCTTAGATGAGACATGTGTATCAGATAAAGCGTTATTTAATCCTGCTGAATATATCTCTTTAGCTGTCTCTTTAGTAGGACTCCCTGCTTTAGCTGTTAGAGCACATGTCGAAATAAATTCCTTAGCATGTAACTTAGCAAAAACTATAAATGCTACTTCTGCTGCGCTTGGAGCTTTAAATCGTGAAGTCTCCTCTTTGCGAACAGCTGTCTTACAGAATAGAGCAGCCATTGATTTTCTTCTTCTAAAAGAACACCTAGGCTGCGAATCTTTTGAAGGAATGTGTTGCTTCAATTTAACTGATGAATCTAATACTGTGCAACATCAAATTGAGAAATTGAGACAGTTAGCCTCCCAATTACAAGTTGATTCAGTATCTTCATGGTGGGATTGGTTATGGTCCTGGTTACCCAATTTTAAATGGCTCCGATCGTTGTTTATTGCAATCACTGGTCTTATTGTATTGTTAGTCTTCCTTTGCTGTTGCATTCAATGCATCCCTGGTCTGTGCAATATATTTAGAACGATTCAACCGCCTACACAAAAACAACTTCTATACACTATGAAGGCCATACGAGATAACAATGAACGACATCCTGAATAAAACAAAAACAGGGGAGATGTGGGATTCAGCCCCCTTATAGACTCCTCTTAGTGCAGACTGACACGTAGCAGTGATACAGTCGTACCACGCAGGAAGAAGATAAAATTGGTTTCAAAATAAATCTGGCTTCAGATGGTTCACCAAGGAAGGTCATGCAAAGAACAACTTACCCATTGTATTGTTTTGAGATAATATATTGCAGAACGAATATGCTAATGTTGCAACAAGCAAAGGAACAGGATGTTTTAAGCCTGATCGCATTCTCACATTATGCGCATGTCTTTTCTACCCATGTAACCCATAAAAGGAACTGAGGAGTTCAACACAGGGCTTCTCATCCCAAAGGCATCATCTCTGTCCGATGTCTTTTCTTTCCATGAAAGACCATCACGACACTGCCCAGGCGCGTAATAGATTTCCTTTATCTGACTGTTGCCTTCCTTCTGTTCCTCCAAATTGTTCCTGCAGCTTATTACCCAGAGTGGGTTGGTCACAAGGGTGCGAGTGCGAATTGTCTGATAAGTAGATAGGACACAACAGCCTCCTCCCTTCCCAGAAGCTGGGGGCTCTGCTTGCTGACTTCTACTGTGTTCCTTCCCTTCGCTCTTCTGCCCTTCCCACCATCCACATTTTTAAAAAGATCGGTAATTCTTTTTATTCCATTTCACCAGCCAGGACAGGCTTGAGAAGGTATGTGTGTGTCAGAATTTATTTCCTGTTGGCTAATCCACAGGAAAATTGGAGATTTAGAGACAGTTCTTGCAGTTTTTGGCTGTGCCTGGACGTTGAGAGCGAATTCAGGATTCAGTACTGGAGCTGTTGAGTTGAAAAATCTGGCCTTTGCCACATAAAAAAGCTTCCGGCTTTCCTCTCTGTTCTCTTAGCACCAGCTGGAAAAAAATGTGAGGTGTGAAGTTAGCTGGTCTGATGTATGTGGACATTTAATAGCTGGTTCTCATGTACCAGCCAGGTAGCAACCTAGTTGTGGACCAGGGCCAGCTGAGAGGCTTCGTGGAAGTCGCCCAATTTCCCATGCAGGAAAGCTAGTTTGAGATCTCTGCCGGCCCTAAATGAGGAGGCGTTTGCGAGCACTTTTTCAGATAAATGAATTTTATTCGAAGGAGAGGCTTTTGTGATGAAGGCCAATTCACAAAAGTTTCTGCCTTTGAATGAAATTTGGTGATCTGATTCCTTCTGATTTGGGGTCACCCTAGACTAACGTGGCTTTTCTCCAGCAATGGCTGTTGACTATTTATCAAATGGGGGGGTGACCTGATTTAAAAAAGGATTTATTGGTTTGGGATAGTAGAAATTGTACTTGGATTTTATTTTAGCCGCTCTAATGCCTTCCTTTATTTTATCGCTCTTCTTTTTCATAACATGGACTGCTCTCGATGCGATTGCTGTTGGGCTGGGTTATAGGACAGACAATCCTCAACTTATGACCACAATTGGGACCAGAATTTCTGTTGCTAAATAAGGCGTTTATTAAGTGAGGCACGCCCAATTTTACAATCTTATTTGCCGTGGTTGTTAAATGAGTCACTGCAGTCGCTAAGTGAGTCACCTGGTTGTTAAGCAAATCTGGCTTCCCCCATTGACTTTGCTTGGCTGAGAAGGTTGCAAATGGTGATCAAATAACTCCAGGATGCTGAGATCATCATAATTGCATGCCGGTTGCCAAACGCCCGCATCCTGATGAAGTGACTGTGGGGATGCTGTTAGAGTTTTAAGGGTGAACGTTTAAGTCACTTTTTTTCAAAATAACAACACAAGCTGTTGTAACTTCGGATGGTCACTAAATGAGTGGTTGCAAGTCAAGGGCCACTTGTACTTGATTTGCAAGCTTAGATATAGAAAGATTTTGGAGACAGGTTGGAGTGAAATTCACTGCTTGCGTAAGCCTTGTTGACTGCAATGCAACGCAAAGCGGATTCCATCTAACTCAGTCTTCTGGAGTGGGCATCTGCAACGAAAATTAACGATGATGGAGATATTGACAAGAAGACACCAACAGACAGCAAATGCCGCCTCTGCTGTTGGAATCATAAGAGTTCATCTGGACTTCAGAATTATATGGGAGTGACTTTCTCATAGGGTTTCTTGAAAACAACACCTGGAGAGTTTTCTTATCAAACAGCTGAGAAAAGTTGGGGAGGATTTTGTAAACTGTTTGGTGTACACATGCGCACATATTCGTAATGATGTAATCTTGTAACTTTTGGCGAACTAATAAAAGTGTGAAGGGATTGGGGGGGAGCTTTTTTCCTCTCTCTCCCTCGCATGCTTTCTTGAAAGCCACAAGGCAGCTGGTCTGTTTTCTGTGTTTCGTTTCTTTGCTTGTACAACAGCTTTCATGCCTAAAAGATCATCTGATGCTCAAAGGTGGGAGCACAGATCCCAGGTAATTACTACAGGTAATTGCTACACCTCTTACATTATTTTTCGTAATCTGCTCCATTCTCCAGCTCTGTACATTGGGATGAGATGTTATATGCACTGAAGAGATAAAACGGCTCCCAAACCACCACCAGTAAAAGGTAATTTATTTTTTTCTGCCATCTTTTATTCCAAATATATATATAAAAATGTCAATGCTCTGCATGTGCATATCCTTCTTGGGAAAGTGCTGATGATCATATGACCATAAGTCCTATCTTGTCTGGTGACAATGAAGGTTTCCACTAGGAACAACAGAGTAGGACATGAAATAGTCCACAACATGAAATATGAATAAAAGTATGATGCACAATCTGGAGTCTTCCAGGACTTATGGCTGGTCCTTTGATGAGCAGATGGCAGCTGTGACCAGGAAGTCTTCAGTGTTGCACCTGTTGTGCCCTTTCCAAGATCAGGAGGTTCTTCAGAAAGCTACTCATTCTCTGGTCATCCCATGACTTGATTACTACAACATGCTCTACTTTGGGATGCTCTTGAAAACCACCCCAAAACTTCCACTGGTCCAGAAGGCAGTAGCATAGGCAATGATATGCCTCAGTATGTCTATATAACACCCTTATTTTGCAAACTGTACTGGTTGCTGGTTTGCTTTTAGGTGCAGTTCCAGATGCTCCTCAAGCAGGAGATATGACCAAGGGAATCCCCAGACTGTGTACAAGTCTTGAATGGGGAGGTACAACCCATTTTAAGATCAAAGATGGAATGTCCCTGGAACAAAGGGTGAGGCAAACAGACATAATCACGACAGGAGTGAGCCTAAACATCTAAACATCTCTAAACATTTTAATGTCTGGCAGTCTGCTAGGAGAGAGAGTAGAAATTCCTGCCAAGACTCACCAGTTAGTTTGATGGGATGTGAAATGAACTCAAAACAGAGAAACCAAAAATTAAAGTCCATCTGCCTTTTGAGAAAGCTTTTTTATGAAGCACCATTAATATTCTTAGATGCAGAGAAGAATACAATATTAATTGGATTTTCTTATTTAGAGTTCGGGAAGATATGAACCTTGGAGATAATTATATTAAATGTATAAAATTGATTTATACCTCATAGAAAGCATGAATATTTGTTAATGGAAAATTTTCAAAACCTTGTGAGATTTGAAAAGGGACAAGACAAAAATACCCACTGTCTTCACTCTCGTTCATTTTCTTTTTCATGTATTTATTATTTTATTGCTTTTAAAATAATGACAAATAAAACAGAAAAAACAAAACACAAAGGTACTAAAGAAATGGAACCATGCTTTAATCTTTCCAGTGTTGCAATATCAATATTTTAGCTATAGTAAGGGCACAAAGAATCCATTTACTTTGCCCAATTATTAAATTCCAAGTATAGTACAAGGCATCTACTATAACTGGTAAGTGTTTTTATTTTTATTTTTTTACTATTTTGTAAGATGCCCAAAATTGCCTTATTGATTACATGGGTGGCATATAGATTTAATAAAATAACTAAGTAACTAAATAAATATATAAACAAATACAAAAAACTTTGTAAGCCAAACTTGTTGAACGAGGGGAAGGGAATGGACTTGCCTCTACACTGCAAGCGTGTGTGTTTGAAAGCCTCATTTAGTAAAGTGTTATCCCCAAAACGGGTTCTTAGCTTGGTGTCAAAGCCAAATGGATGCCAGGCATGAAGTGTGGATTTTTAATTGCTTTTTTATTGTGGTACCAAAATAAAACGTACTCTCAGCATCCAATGGAGCCGAAGAGCCACAGCTCCTGACTGTTTTCTCAAGAGGGGTCTCTGAAGAGCCGAATCCCTACAGCTTGAGATTTCCCACCACTCTTCCCTCTTTTTCCCTTGGGAGCATCCTCCAAATAGTTGTACCTTGTTCCGCTAATGGCCGCTGTCTGCTATGCTAGAAGGAGCTTCCTGGCCCACTCCAATATTCTCCTCTGTGGAGTTTGAACAAAATAAATTGTCCACACCTTGATTTTTACAGGGCTTTGACCTTTGAGTTCAGCACTGCCCAACCAGCTGCCTTCTGGGGCCAAGTGCAGAGTCAGGTGGCTTATTGCTCTCTCTCATACTTTCACTCTCATGCTTATCTCAGTGCTTTCCCTCTCAGTGCGCCAGTTGGCACGCACGCCTCCTTCAGCAGCCCTTGCTTTTCATCACCCAGGGGCTAAGCAGGGAGCTGAAGGAAAATGTGCACAACCTTGACACCAGCCGGATATAATTTTCAGGATGTCACACTTTCACCTTTCAACTGGGCTTATGCTGAATCCAAGCAGAAGGATCCCGGATGAGCCCCCAAAACTGTTGTCCCCAAAATGGGTCATTAGCTTGGTGTTGAAGCCAAATGGACACCAGGCACAAGGTGTGGATTTTCAATTGCTTTTCTATTGTGGTACCAAAATAAAATGCACTCTCAGCATTCAATGGAGCTGAAGGGCCCTAATCAATTCCCAGTGATTTTTATCGGAAAATGCACACCCACATTTGCTGCTCCACCCCCTCCTGTAACATACACATTACATGGAGCAATTATTGGGCTATGTGTGTTTTACATTCCTAAGATCTTCAGTGCTGTCAGCTAAGCGTTACACCCCTTATAAATTTCTAGGTTGAGACAGCTTTCAAGGTCTTCTGAAACATTCCTCCCTTGGCCATCTGGTTTCTTCCCTCCAGGCACTCCCATCCCTGGCTGTCCAAGCAACCTAATTTATTAAGGTTAGTTGTGCTGTGAGTTAAATTCTACAAGAGTAATTATTTTTCTTACCATTCCATCTGACAATCACCACCCTCACATTTCTCAAACTCAAATAATCAGACATGACTCCTCAAAAGCAAATATGGTGGAAAAAATGATGAAATAAATAAAGCTAAGACTCTTTTCCCTTTCTCCCTGCCTCTTTCTGCTCCCCTTGCAGACTATTTTCCTTCATTTCCTTTTGTTGTCAAACAAACAAAACAAAGACTATCACATAATGTATCTCTCTCACACACCTGTCCTTTCCACCAACTGCCCTCTGCTGAGCCTAGAGATTTAAAATCAAAGCCTGACATGAAATAAAGATTTTTAAAATGACAGAATAAAGAGAGTGCTTGTCCTGCAGTTGTTCCATGTGTGGAATTCTGACAGAGAATGGCAGGCAGCCCCAGAGCGAACATTGCGTGGGAGGGTTCTGGAACATTGGGCATCAAAGAGGAAGTGGGTGGCATCTGTCCGAGTGATGTTGCTGCTTCAGGAAGATGGGGAAATAGAGTTAAGCTCAATTCACCCCCGAGGTATCCACACAGATCTGGTTGAATGGGAAGATGGTTTCACGCAGAGACCTTCTATTCTCATGAGAATGCTTCCCATGGGAGGGTAATAGCCACTTGTGACCCAAAGGAGGTATCTGGGCTCCCTTCTGGGAGTACTTAGTTTACACAGCCCTGTTTGGCTTGGAGAGCCTGGGAAAGCCAACCCATCTGGAGGGCACTGGGTTGGAGAAAGCTGCCCATCTGACCTGCACCAAGAATAGATGGTTTGCTTCGGATTAGCTCTCCCAACTCATTTAATTTCTTTCTGTGGTCTCTGGAGTGGGATCAGGGGATGCCAGCATCCTTTGTCCTGACTTAACTGCTGAGACTGATGCCTTTTCCACACAAGAGCTGCTTGATTGCTGCAGACCCTGGATGGACAGAAGCCAGATTACGAAACCCCATTCCAGAGTTCAGGCCCCTCCTCTGCTTTGGCTCCAGAGGTAGGGTGCTTTATCTTTTTCCTTCTTTTCTGTGGGTAGGCTTTGGAGGAGATGCCTTTTCATTGAAAGAACTGTCAACTGCCCCTTGGATTTGAGGCTTTCCTATATTTCTGGTTGAAAGAAAGAAAGAAAGCAAATAATAAGAGCAATAAGAAAACACAGATGCCATTTTTTTCTGGTTACTTGGATGAGAAGGAGGGCAGTGACCAGAAATCATTGGGAAGGGGCACTCCTGCAAAAGGCTTCCTTTTGGAAGCACTTGGAGGCAAAGGGAGCCCTAATGTTGGCCATGTCCAGGAATGCTTCTTTTAGCAACATTTCAGAAAAAAGACAAGTAGGAATTGCCTTCCCAGGGAGTGAGGAAAATAAGGGATGATGTCTTGTAATCCTACCCTGTAGAAATGGTCATAGCCTGCACTCATACTGTCAGGTGCAAAAGACCAGATTCAGCAGCAAGATTCAAGCTAACAGACTTATTAGGTGTATTTGCGAGATTTATGTGTTATTTATTACGTCTTGCATATTTACAAGAATCTGCCCAACTGGCAGCTAAACACCTGCAGCTGTAAGATAAGGCCCAACAGCCCTCAGGAGGGGCTGGGTCTGCTGCGTTTGAGGCTACACAGAAGCTTCACACCTCCCCCTGGCACTGCCCTTCCTTCTCCCACCCATACTGAGGCAAGCTGATTGTGTACCCACTCTGCCTCAGCAGTGAGGCCAGCCACTTTTGCTACCCATGCAGATTTAATGTAGGACCAATTCATAGAATGCCACATCTTGCATCCTAACTCATTGTGGCAATAGGGGAGGATCTACCTGGAGGGGTGAGAGAGGAATGATGCTGGGAGCATATACCAAGAAGAGGTACTCCCATCATGGTCACCCAAAGCATGAAGGTCATCCCAGCTGCCCAGCTAAAGCAAGAAGGCATCTACACTGGAGACATTGGAGACAGAAAATCATTTAATGGCAATGGCAAAGGCATCCATTCATACCATGTGGGATGAGACAATGGTAAACCAATCCTGTATTTTACCAAGAAAACCACAAGGATAGAAAATACACAGTGATTGATGATATAAGTGAAGGATGATGGATCTCTCAGGTTGGATGGCACACAACACACAACTAAGGAAGAACTGAAATTCTTTCAAAAGTACTAATGGCATTTCTGACCCAGACACATTTATTTATTTATTAATCACATTTCTATGCTGCCAATTTCCGGAGACTCTTGGCGGCTTACATAGATTAGAGATGATACATTTCTTTTTATTTACACCGCCCCTCTTGGCTGGCTGGTGATGTTCATATGTGGGGCATCCACCGAGACTCCTGCTTTGCTTCTGGGACGGGCGAGTTCCATGTCGACTTGCTGCTCCGTCGTTTTGCTGGCTGGCATTTTCCCTCCGAAGGAGGTACCCATTAATCTACTTGCATTTTCATGTGCTTTCGAACTGCTGGGTGGGCAGGAGCTGGAGGCAAGTGACAGGAGCTCACCCCGTCATGCAGAGCTGCAGATCGAACCACCAGAGTGCCGGCCATTTCTGGTCGACACAACTGGCAGCCTTAAGCCGCTGCACCACTGCACCTCCACATTAAAGCCTTCAGGACATTTTATTGCTGATGTTGCCATGCAGCAAAAGAAAAGGAGCATCTGCAAAGTTACAGTATGAACAAGGAACATAAGAATCAAGAACATGGGAAAGTTCAATATAGTGAAAGACAAAATTAATTAACTACAAATTGACATCTTAGGCATTGGGGAATTGAGATGGACTGGAGCTGTACACTTCTAGTCAGAAGATCACACTGTTCATTTTTCTGGGCATGAAAAATGAAGAAGGGACTGTGTGATAGCCTACTCCCATCTCCTGCCATAGTCCCCATGCCTGTCACCACCGCAATGCCCTCCCCTGCCATCTCCACTTTTTCCCTATCTGACTCACTGCCAACCTCTAATCCCCAAGACAATGAAAGTCATGCAGTCCCACACAAGATAGACTTGGATCAGGTTCTGGCACTTCCGTAGCACATGTGGTGCATCCACTTGAGAAAGACCTCCACCCAACACCTTACTTAAGCTTACTCCACACAACTTTCCAACACCCACAATCCTTCCTATTCCACCTCCCTGCCTCCCCACCACTCTCATGCAGGCAGTGGAGATGCCATAGACCCCAAAGGAATTGAGTGGAGGCTCCTGCAGCCCACCTCCATCTCTCTCATGGAGGGAGCAGGAAAGTCGCAGCTACACCTAGCCCCTACTCTAATTACCAGAACATCTAAAAGATGTCAGTCAATACAAAAGTCCTTTATCTGAGTGCCAGCCATTGAAATAATCATTCTGTATCTCTGTCTTGGGATCTCTGCTACTTCTTTGATCCCAGTCCCTTCAATCCTCCAAGATAGGCAAGAGAATCCACTGAAATGGCTGATGTACCTTGTGGCTAATTATGCAGCAGCCACAAGACACAAGGCAACTCCTCCATAGGGCTGCTATCTTATCCCTACCCCCTCTGCAACAAATTTCCTGGCCACCTGAGCCTTCTATACCACTGAGGACTAATGACCAGGACCCTCTAGAGACTGCTACTTCCTCGTCCTGTGGTGATTCAGTCTGTCTCTGTTTTCTCTGTGGTGACAGACTCAAGATGGAGGACAGGGGCCAAGCTGCTGGTCCATTGGTGCTCATTCAGTCACACTCTCCATAGTTCATTTGAAACCATCCATCAGTGAAAGCAAAAACAGCTGATCTGCTGTGCATTCTGCAGAGGAGCCACTGTTCAAAGCAGTCCCACTTAGCTGCTGCCCAAGGAGATGTCAATGGGGCTCGACTAGTCCTTTCCAACTCCTTGGTTCACTACACTGCTGCTGCTGTTCCCATTCCTCCTGCTAACCCAGATAATTGGTACTATTATTGCTGACCTCCTCCTAATCCAACTGGGACTACCAAACACCTCTGCATACCATCCTCAAATCACCATAAGGTGAGCCTATCAAACAATCATCCACCTTGGCATTGTTTGTTTTTTATTTATATGTAATTGTTTTACATTGTTTTGAATGGGGCATGGTGGCTGAGCAGTTAAGATGCTGGGCTTGTCAGCCAGAAGGTTGGTGGCTCAAGACCCAAGCACCACCACATAATGGGGTGAGCTCCTGTTACTTGCTCCAGTTGC
The DNA here is from genome assembly GCA_032468055.1 of Acrochordus granulatus. Taxonomy (NCBI): domain Eukaryota; kingdom Metazoa; phylum Chordata; class Lepidosauria; order Squamata; family Acrochordidae; genus Acrochordus; species Acrochordus granulatus. Next base: position 397 of record JANHZU010073743.1, on the reverse strand, counting down.
TCTCAATCTAGCAGTTTAAAAGCATGTAAAAATGCAAGTCAATAAATAGGTACTGTACTACCTTTGGTGGGAAAGATAACAGCATTCCATGTGCCTCGGCATATAGTTATGCCAGGCACATGACCATGAAAGCATCTTCGACAAACACTGGCTCCCTCAGATGAGCACCGCCCCTTAGAGTTGGTTGTAACTGGCAGAGGAACTTTTACCTTTTTAGATTCAGATATGTCTGTGAAGACTCTCACTCGTCCAGGGTAATTGCATCGCAACAAAAGTTTAAAAAATAGGCATCTGGACTGGATTTTTCTCAAATAGAAGATGTTTCACCTTTCATCCAAAAGGCTTTCTCAATTCTGAAATTGAACTGGTAAGAGAGCTGGTATATACTCTTCTAGGA
>JANHZU010073411.1:0-10640 GCA_032468055.1 Acrochordus granulatus | reverse complement strand
ACACTGTTAACATTGGAAAAGATAGATGTGAACATGTGGGACATTCTCCGCATGGACGTTTGGGACATGTATTGTGCCAACTTTAGTAGAACTTTGCTGATCTCAAAAGGCTGATCAGGACTGTCTGATTACTTCTGTGGGAGACCACTTTGGAGTTGTAGCTGTAGGCTAAGCTGAAAAGCTGGAAAAAAACACCCTGAACCTGGGAGAAAGAAGCGGCAAATTACTTCTGCAACACTTCCAAGAAAGGACTTAAGCACCAGGAGTCAACCTTTACTTTGGTCTTCACTGACTTGAGTGTGGGTTACACTGTTAACATTGGAAAAGATAGATGTGAACATGTGGGACATTCTCCGCATGGACGTTTGGGACATGTATTGTGCAAATTTGGACATCTCTTGCTCGATCCTTTCTCGACTCTGTCATCAAACTCATGCTGGAGGAAAGCATTGAGTCAAGAAGCCATCTGTAAGAATGGCTGTTCCTGTCTGTCTTCTGGGAGAGTTACAAGAAGAGAGTTGAACAGGCAGAAAAGATGACAGAGTAAAGAGGAGGATAGTCATAAAAGCACAGAATCCGGCAATGAAAGCGAGGTAGAGACACCAGAAGCTGATGCACAGTATTTTGGGATATATTCTGTTCGCTGGATCATAGAAACCTAGACACTGAGACCCTTGAATCCAATTCCTGCGTAGTGAGAAAAATCCTCATTAAAACATCCCAGGCAGGAGGCTGCATAGCCTCGAAATGAGCATATCCAGCAGAGAAATGCCCATCACTTTCTCAGTCGTGAGCTCCAGTACTGAATGTCTCTTGTTGTTAGGAATCCTTTTTTCTTGTGTTCGGTTGAAATCTGCCTCCTCGTAACTTCTATTATCCCATGTTCTGCACACTGCAATGAGAGCAAGCAGTTCTTTCTGATGTATGACCCTCTCAGGCCAACAGATCCCTGCTCCAGGTTGTCTTCTCAAGACCCAGGATTCCCGGTTCAGTCCTGATTCTTAGGAGTTGATATCTAGCCTCTTCCCTTACAGCAATCAAGACTGACTTTGTATTTAGCTCAGCTGCACGCATCCCAGCCCTGCTGAGTCTGGAGCAAGGCTAAGTGGAGAGTAGGTTTTGATCTGTTGATCAAATGTCGATCGGGGGCGAGAAGTCCTTGTTAAAGGTTGGCGGCAGCAGGAGAAGCAAAACAGCAACTTCCCTTCCTGAATTTTAGGAAGTCTTTGCTGAAAGTGAAGCAAACTTCGCGTAACGAGAAGTTTTCAGGTGGGGAGTGACCCATACAGGTAATCCTCAATTTATGACTATAATTGAGCCCACAGTTTTGTTGTGATGATCGTAAAGCGGGTTGTCACACGATCACACCCAATTTTACGGCCTTTTTTTCCCATGGTCATTAAGTGAACCTGTTGTTTACTAAAGGCATCTTTGCCGGAAACTGGAAATAAAATGACCACAGGACTCTGCAAACGGCCGTAAAGGCAGGCTGGTGTCAAGCACCCAAAGTGCAGTCATGTGATGGGGCAGACAGAGCCTTGAATCCTGGTTGTTAAGTAGCTTTTTCGGGGTGGGTCAACTTCAGTCACTAACCCATCGTAAGTCGAGGGCTACTTGTGTACCCCGTTTCCGAATGCCACAGTAAATCCCTGCTTTTCAAATTGCATCCAAATTGATTCTGTGACTTTCTGTTCTCAAATCTGCTTCATGGAGAGGGAAAGAAAGGATTAATGCAAGTTTAAATCCTCCTCTCTCCTGGATTATGTGGAGGGAGCCCTCAGAGTATCTCCTGCCTAGGATGGCAAAAACATGGCATGAGGAACATCTTGGCAGAAGTCACTGCCGATGGATTCCAGGTGCCAGGTTGAGCACTGAAGACTGGACTTGCTGTTCACGGCATGGGCAGCATGTCGAGGACCACCGCTATTCTGCCTGTTGTTGCTCTTTAAGCAATTGGATTGGTATTTATAGATAATACTGCACAATGCACAGAAGCTCCTCAGCTTGAGCCTCGCTGTGAAAATTAGGCGTTGAGTAGCTACCATCAAGAATTTGTAAAAACTGCTTTGGGGATAGTGGGGTGCTAGGATTTGGCCCCTTCATCCCAAATCTTCCTTGTTGAAGAGGAATGTCTGAAGGGCGGGGAACTGCTGGCTGAATTGTGATACTTCTCCGTGAGACGGGGAGTCCCTTGATTCACGGGACTATTGATCTCGAAGGAAGTTGTAACTCCGTTCTGAATGTGGTGGTGCCATTGCTAGAAATCTCCCCCATCAAAGTGGAAGGGGGGATGGATCTGGAGCAGTATTTCTCAGCCTTGACAGCTTGAAGATGGTTGGACTTCCACTCCCAGGATTCCCCAGCCAGCTCCAACTCTGGGAGTTGAAGCCTACCCATCTTGAAATTGCCAAGGATGAGAAACACTGATCTGCAGAGTCCGAAGTGCTCTCTGAGCTTGATTGTTTCTCCGCAGACTCTTCATTACCCAACTCGGTGACTTCGCAACTCAACTTTGAACTCCCTCCTGGTGCCCTAAGCAACCTCTTGAGATAGTTCATCCCGATTGAATGTCCAATGTAGGCTCAGGATTACAGTCCTGATTCGGGGCACTGAGAAACAACAGGAACCAGTCCTCCTACCCCCACCTCCACCCCACCCCATCCCAGCAAAGCAAGCAAGTGGCAGCTGGTCACATCCACATCAGTTATTTCTGGACAGTTTTTTGGAGAAAAAGGAGAAGTGGGCAAGATGTCTTGATGGGACTGGCCCTCTTCTCAAGGTGCATCCATTGTCCTGAAGGACGGAGGGCTTCCTGGATTTGTCTTGCTTGCCCATGTAGAAAAGGGTTGTCACCAACAGCCGGGCCCCGGACCAGCGAGCTTTGGAGGTCAGTGATGGGCCTCCGTGGTTAAGGGCCTTAATGGGTGTCTAACAAACCCAGTTCTGTTTTCCCTGCTACGTCAGTACGAATACTTCTGCTCCAGCCTCCTCTTCAGGAGTATTTCTGGCACTGGTGGCATGAAAGACCGTTAAGGAACCGCTTTATGGGACCACCCCGTGCGCAAGGAGCAATTTCAAGGACTGTCCTCATTCCCTTAGAAACAGCTAACTCTCTTGAGAAGAATACTAGACATTCTTTCTTAAAATAGTAATAATAACAGCTAGCCACTTGCATATGCACATAGTCATGCTTGGGCTGTTTAATTAATTTTGAAGTCAGTAAAATCGCTAATTCGTCTTTTTCCCAATTTTTTTTTCTTTATATGAATATATCCATCCTCGGGTACTGATACCTGCCCTGGCCTAATGAAGGATATTTTTTTTTTTTGGAAATCTAGAGAATGCCTTTCTTTTTGCCACCACCCTGATAACTCCCTCCTACTTTGGTTTTGGGGCAGGGTGAGAGCTCAGCTCAAAATAAAGATGGCAACAGGCAAGGCCGTGTGGCTTCACCTGCTGTAGGTTTTATCTTCCCCAAAAAACAATGTTGAAGTGAGGTTTTATAGTGACAGACCTTCCTTCCCTCACTCTCTAATATTAAAAAGTTTTTGTTTCATTTCTAGATGGTATTTGACTACATTTGCTTCTATTTCGGAATGATTGTTTTGCTGTTTGATAGTGTCCTAGAACCAAAATAAAACAAAGAAATATCCTGTTTGAATCAATCCCTCCCTCTCATTTTCTCTCTCTTTTTCTTTCTGACCCTTCTCTCCCTTAGTCTCCTCCCTTCATTTTCCCTGCCAGCCAGGCTCTTTTCCCACAGACCAACCTCTTGTAGACCACTTAATTCATCTTCCTGCCATTTGGCAATTTCAGAAGTTTTCGATAATGGCAAAAACGTGAATCGTATTTTAAAAAAGACCCTGCAACGCTTGCAGTCGGTACAAACGACTGGGCAACAATCTGAAGGCTTAATTTTATTTTTAATTTACTGATCTAAATCCCACCTTCGCTCTATATAGCTCAAGGCTTACCTGTACAGTATTGCACGTTTAAAGCAGTTTATCCTAGCTGAGCTGTCAGGGTTCCCGATCAGAGGACTCGGATAGCTCCCAATGTCAAGGGGCTTCCAGAATCCTCAGCAAGTTTTCATCCTTTTTTTCATTTCAGGTTTGTTTTCATCCTGGTTTGAATTCATTAAGAAAAATGTAGGTACAAGTTGGGTCTTAAGCGAGCTGTTGCTCAACAACACAGGATTTTTTGAGCATCTGGGATAGAACAGTTACGTAGAAATGCCAGGAGCAAGGGTGATGTCATATTGTACAGTGCGGGATTTCTGTTGGAGAGGATTAAATCCCAGCCCGCTCTTTGCTTTGGTGAGCTCTGCCGCTCGCTCGTCTCCAAGCGCATCGAGTTCAGACGATCGTCGGGAGAATTTTTAAAAAGTGACTGCGCCATCGCAAAGGCCCGCCTTAGGCCTGGAAGCCGGCTTGGCGACCCGGGGCCTCTTGCTCGCTCCTAGCCCATGGGGTTGTCGCGGGGAAGACAGGAGGAGGAAGGAGCATTGAGCGTGTTGGCGCGTTGCGTTGACCTTTTCCTTCTGTCCAGCGATGTCCGCTTCTTGCCTGGACATCCGCAGTCCCTGCGAGATTTTTCAGAAGTGGCTCGCCGTTGCCTCCTTCCTAGGGCGGGGAGTGACTGGCCCAAGGTCACCCAGCTGGCTTTGTGCCTAAGGCAAGACGTGCGCGCGCACGTATTTGGAATAAGAGCAATGAGTGCCATGAGACCATTTGAAGGAGGACAGGATTGAACGACGTTTCGAAGTTTTGTCGCCTTTCCCAAAGTACCCAGTTTTGCTGTCCCAGTACTTGGGCAGCGCCCATATTTATCTCACACACCTCAACTTTGGTGTGACCCCCCAGTGTGATTTGTGCGCCGATGTTGCTGAAAGCTAACAAATGTTGAAAAACTAGGCGGGGGTGGGTGGGTAGGAGACCATTTGGAAACTCTGGTCTCTGATCAGGGTTTTCATCCTCCGTGGAAGAGGAGAGCTGCTGTAGATTAAAAGGCTGGCCCAACACTTGGCTGATCATGTGATACTTCCGATCAGAGTAGAAAAACATTGTACAAGCAACAGAACAGCCGAAACCCAAGCTGTGCTGAGGCTGCCAGAATTTTGCTTGTGACTGTGATTGCAGAGGGTGCTGGGAAACGTAGTTCCTTTCAGCCGTGTCATTAGACAGCGCTTGCTATCTAATGTCTTGTCTTTTCTTACAATCCCACCGCCACTCGCCACCCTCCGGAAAAATTTCCACACTAAGTTTCATTTCCATTTTGGCAGGCCTGTGAATTGCGTGTGCGTAAATCAAAACTTGGCGTGTGCCTTTACCAGGTTTTAGACCGAGTGCAAATGCACACCGGCAAGGACCTCATTATTCTTCCATCTAACCCTTCTTTGCAGTGGAAAAAGCTTGCTTTTCTGGTGCAATTCTATCTGGCTGGTACAGTCCGAAAGACTTTTCCCCCCCACCCATGCTAATTGGTGAAAGGCTCTTTTCGCTCAGGCCTGGAGCATTCCCTGCTGAGACTGGGCGACGGTAATCCTTGTTTCCGCGGCTGCCTTCACGCCCAACCCTGAGCTCGTGAAGGACCTCCATACTGCGGCTGTTTGGTTTGTAGCTCAGTTTGAAACTCCGATTTTGGCTTAACATTTACGAGAGCGTGCAGACCCCGCTGATTTAGAAGGATGTTTCTGGCTCAATGTATAGCCCGGTGGCTTGAGATCCTTTTCGTAGGTTCAGCAGTCGAGAGCATCAGGTAGAGAAAGCGGTTTCTCAAGAAGAGTCTCACTTCCGTAGAACAAACTTCCAGCCGGGGTTTGGCAGCTCCGCTTTTTGCATGCTTTTCGTGGAGCGTTTGCTTATCCGCTTATGGGTTGTGATGTTGTTCTAGGTCAGACATTTAAATTGCCTGTTTTTAGCCCTGGTTTGTCTTAAGGCTTTGTTGTTTGCATTATCTAGAAAATCACAGGCGGCTTTTCCAGCTCCCGGATGGCCTGACCAACTTCGGAATATGCCAAGAATTGTGCATCTTCGAGCTGAATTTGGAAACTGGGGGTGGTGGTGGTGGTGGTAAAGAGAAGGACATCAGTAACTTCCCTGCCATTTGCAAATCTTGCTTTTCGCATTTCTTTGCTGTGAAACCTTCACCATCGGATCCAAAAGATTTGGGATCCTGTAAGGGTAGGCGCATTTGTTTATTTCTGTCTGCACCAGTCCTGGCTGCCTTCCTCTGTTCCGGTTCCTCCAACCATGGGAACCTTGTCCTCGGAGAAAACAGGGCTTATCGGTCCGAAAATGTTAAGTTTCATCTCCAGCCGCCTCTGCTGCGCCGCCTGTCTGCTGCATAATGTTTAAAGTGAAATGTTCTAAAACTCAGCAAAGCCACAGCAAAGCAAAACTGTCCTATGCAATAAAGGCAACAGCATGAAGTTCTGGTCATTGTTTTCCTTGTTCTGATTTGGAGCAATTTTGGGTCAGATGACAGAGCATCTCTCCCGCTGCTTACCTAAAAACTAATATAGGTAATCCTCGACTTACAACCATTTGTTTAGCGACCATTCGAAGTTACAGTGGCACTGAAAAAAGTGACTTAGGACCGGTCCTCGCACTTACACCATTTGAGCATGGTCACGCGATCAAAATTTGGCGTTTGGCGACTGGTACGTATGTATGATGGTTGCAGCGTCCCAGGGTTACGAGATCACCATTTGCAACCTTCCCAGCCAGTTCCCAAACAAGCAAAGGCAATGTGGAAAAATGGATTTGCTTAACCACGATGCGATTCGCTGAACTATGTGATTTGCTTAACAACAGTGGCCAAAAAAAAATGTAAAATTGGGTGTGATTCACTTAACTGCCTTGCTTAGCCACAGAAATTCTGGTCCCAATGGTGGTCGTAATTTGAGGACTATCTGTGTTCGAATAATTGAGAGCAAAGATGTCTTCAGGGGGAGGTAAAAAGAACAAATGCAACTGTGTGATTGAAGTCATGTGATTTTGACATGATTTCACAATCGGGCAGTTGCCGCCTTTTCCCCTGTAGGCATCCCTGACTGAGTTGGAAAATATCTCGAGTTCAGCTTCACGAGTGCACAGCCTGGGGCTTGCTTTTCTCATGGACCCTCTTCCATTTGTGCCAATGAAAAGAAGCAATGAAGTGGCAAAAAAATTGCGGTTTTATGGAGAATAATAAGCTGAATATTTCATACATTCAAGAAGAAAAAGGATGAAGGACTGACACGCACCCCAAAAAAGGACCAAAATGCTTGGGCATGTCACAGTGACCCCACTGTACTTATTCCATGTGACTCAAGGCTGAAAAAGGAATCAATTGCCTCTCCGTTACTCCAAGCTGGATCTACCCCCACCAGTGCAGGAAATCCTACATACGTAAGCTTCTGCCTAAGACACCCCCACACACAGGGTCCGTGGCTATACGTGCCAGTGATGCCTACGCACGGGTGAGCGCATGAGTGAAGAAAGCATTCCCAAAGCCTTCATTCCCCTATCTAGGCCATCTGGAATTCTTCCTAAGATTTAGCCTCCATTCACTTCCCTGCAATCTGAACTTGCTTGCTGAGTCTCGGTTGGGCATAGGCAAACTCTTATGGTGCCACGTTTTTTCTGAGCCATAGCGAAAGGTGGTCTAAAGTCACAGCTGTTGCTCCTAAAGGGCCTCGACCGAGTCACAAGACAGACCTGCCTCGACAACCTGCTGCTTCTTGCTATGTGCCCGTGGAGTCCTTCCATCTCCTCCCAGCCCATGAGTGGTCCAAGCTTGGGCTACTACCCTCAGCTGTTCCAGCTTCATAGCGCCCTGCTCTTCCTGAGTCCAGGAGTATCCTCCTGTGAAGTGGACAACACGGTTATGGTCAGTCATGACCCTCGAGGGTTTCCAGGTGATGGTGCTTGGCTGCTGGTGGGCGCAGGATAGGGATTGGCAATGCGGAGAGACAGTTCATGTCGGTAGAGTCTTCTACTACATCAAGGGTGAGTGGAGAACATTTCAGTGCAGTCGTGGTGAAGCCAATAACTCGCTTCGCGGGGCGGTTGACCAGTCATCGAAGCCTTGGCTTATCAGCAAGATGTTCTCGCTCACCCGCCACAAGGCGTCCTTTCTCACTCAACTTACTCTTACCTTCTCTGGGGGGGGAGTTGGGCTCATTTTCACACTTCAGCACGGTCCTCAACGCAACACCGTTTTTACTTCCTTCCAATGCCAAGTGGGGCTGATCCAGCAGCATTCTTGAAAATAAATGGGATGCTAAAAGTTGACGCTTTGCTTTGCAGCAGGCCGTTTTCTCCTTCAGATATTTTTCTTAAACGTGTCACTAATTTTGGCATGGGCTAAGGAAAGTACCTATCGGCACATGGGCGATCACGATTTCCATATCGCCCAGCCCATTCTTGTTTTGGAGAAAAAAGACGAGTCTGATCGTCCTTTCCAGCACGTAGGAACCTTTTTCAAATTGTGATGCCCCAAATAAATTATAATACTTGAGGCGAGACCGAAACAGCATCCACTGTGCCAGTGTTTCCCGGCCGTAGCTGTATTAAGATGCGCGGACTTCAGTTCCTAGATACTCGGCCGGCAGCGCTGGGAATTGGAGTCCACACATCCTAAAATGGCTAAGGCTGGGAAACACTGTACTATGCCGTGCGATGTTGACGCAGCCAAGAATGGCATTTCATCTCTTTCAGCAGCCGCATCACACGACTGATTCAGCTTAACATGAGGTCCATCGAAGTGCCTAAATTATTCTGACAACTGCAGCACCGTGCAAAAGTCTTAGGCTACCATTAGATTTGTTGTTTTAGCAACGGTTAAATGACCACATATAATTGTGGCTCAGTCACTTTATTAGAATACAACCAGAAAATACAGGAAATTTGTATGCGGTATTCAAAAACAGGAAAAAAACGGCTTCCACGGGCTAAAGTGGCAAATATGATTAATAGTGTATGACTATTTAATGCTGACTTTTGCCTGAAGAAGCCATTTTGTTCTGAAAATTATGTTTGTTTAAATTTTGTGTACGTATTTCCCGTATTTTTTGTTCAAAACTTAATACAGACACCGAAAAAGAATTATGGATAATCATTAAAACTTTGTGAAAACAACAGAGTGAGCGGTGGCTTAAGACTTTTGCACAGCACTGTGTTTCAACGTGTCTCCTACTTGTGCATCTCATTTCCTCCTCAATGCAGAGTTTTATATTTATATATAGGTTGCTTCCTTTCTCTTATTTTGGGCTCACTTCACTGTCCTTTTTGAGATGATTTTGAATATTGCTGCAATCCTTGAAAGTTTTGGATTGCAGAATTGATGGCCACCCCTTACCAGCTTCATCCACGTTTATAAGAATGCTCAAAGCAACAGCATAGCCAAGATTCATTTTTTACTTCTCCCCAGAATGACAAGCAATTAGGAACAGCAACATCTATCATCTATTAATCCTTTTTTAATCAGCTTTGATGATTAAAAGGCTGTTGACTTTAGATGGCCTTTAATGATCAACCATGATAAGTGGGTAATAATTCTTATCCTTGCAATCAAAACAAATCTATTTCTTCACCTGTGCTTTATGTTTTGTCTTTTAAGGACACACATGTCACATACGAAGATAATAACCAACAATTTTATTTGGGAGATTTTTGTTGTTGATGAGGAGGAGCTCACTTTTGGAGCAAAACATTTTAACTTACAAGATTTCAAGCGTGGACAACCTTTCAGTAGTCAAGAGGTAGATGGACAATATTCAGGGAGGAATACAGGAACTCCAAAATGTGGAACTATTATTTTAAAAAGGTGGAGCCCTTACAAAGCTTGGTTTTGTTGTTTTACCAGAGATTTGGAAGTTTAAAATTTTAAACAACATCTGCTTATCCTACATCCCTGGGAAGGACTCAGTAGGTGGATAAAAATGTCAAATTCATTCTAAGCATTGGCTGAGCGTGCAATAGCAGTATTGTTAATAGAGGAATCAATGCAATGACAACCAGCGTTGGTGGGGAGACTCATTATCACCACTGCTGTTCACCATTGCATTGATTTCTCTGTCAACGATACTGAACGAGTCTATTGAACATCAAAAACTTCTGCCAGGCTATCCCACCTCCTTTATATGGATGATCTTAAGCTGAATGGAGAAACATCATCTGAAACAGAATTGCTGCTCAACGCTGTCTGCTCAACAGCCAAGATATTGCTGTTGAATTTGGACAGGACAGATGTGCCACATTTATCATCCACAAGGGAAAATAGTGAAAACTGAAGGAATCAAGATGTCCTATGGAAATAACATCGATAGACTGGATGAAGAGACCGCTACAAATACCTGGACATCCTTCAGATTGACAACATCAAACACACTGAAGAGAAGAAGGTTAGAAGTGAATACATCAGGAGAATAAAAAGGATTCTTAAAAGTCCAAACTCAACGAGGGAAATGCCATCAAGGCAACTAACACCATGGCAATTCCAGTCATTAGATACACAGATGGAATAGTGGAAGTATATCATGATATGAGAGCTGGAGAATTAAAAAGGGCATTGGAAGAATATCTGAAACACAGTGAAGAAGATGCACTGAAGCTAGTATACCATGAGGTTTTAGTGTAGACCAAACTGGCCTAGAT
>JANHZU010073305.1:0-10642 GCA_032468055.1 Acrochordus granulatus | reverse complement strand
TCAGGGCCAGCTGCCGCCTGGGCGCCGCGCCTTTCCCATTGGCCCAACGCAAGAAGCTGCCCGGGGAGACCGCGGGTGCCCATTGGCCCGCACAGCCGCCGCTCACTCACCGGCGGAGCAGGAAGGTCTCCGCCCCTGCCACGGACGGGGGGCCGGCGAGCCGACTCGTGATGCGCTTGCCCGGCCTGGAGGGAGACGGTAGTGGTGGCAGCGGCGCAGGGTGGAGCCCCGAAAAGCCACGGTTTGACCAGCGAGCAGTTGGCTCCCGAAGTGACGGTGCCCCAGGATAAGGAGCGGGCTGGCAGAGGTCCATAGAGATTGTACTCTTGCCCTCGGAGGACCCCTACAAGGAAGTCTGCCGCCGGAGAAATATCTGATCTGAGCATAACCCGGGCAGAGCAGGCCTGGGGAATGGCTGCTTGGACTTGGCCATTGGAACCTTGCAGCTTCAAACACTACCTCCAGAAATGAGGTGCCCCCCCCCAGCAGGATTTTCCCTGAGGATCTTAGCAGCCAAGTAGCCCTTGGTTGAGTTTGACTTGGTGGAGTGAAACACAGTTGTTTTCTTCATGCATCCTACTGACCACAAACCACTTTATGATTTAGCATAGTAATGCCAGGCCATGATACATATACTTTATTGGCCAAGCATGATTAGACATGGAAGGAATTTGACTCTAGTACAAAAAATCTCAGTGTACTTTTAAGACAACAGTAAATAAAATGATAACATAAACAAAATAAAACATTTATTCCAACAGAAAAATGTCCATCAAAATGTGCAGCCAGTAGAAAAGAAAGTGTAGAATTAAAACCACAATCTATTGATAAGTATATATACACATTAGACAGAACTTTCAGTTCAATTTAAAATTCCTTACACTATAGTAATCACTGTGTCCTGTCATATAGCATGAGTTAAGTATTCAGCTGAATGATGGCACATTAAAGTTAACCAAAAAATGGGATAGAGAGAGACCAATATGTAAACAAGGTGAGGGAACCATCTCCTAATCTACTTACCATCTCCAGAGTGGGACACCCCCATTGGGTCCCCAAGCCAGTTGGCAGAGCTAGGTTTTTTGGACTCTTTCAGAAGGCCAAGAGGGTGGGGCAAATCTCTCTATGAAGACCACTCTTAAGCAGTGGGACAGTTGCCTCCTGGAGTTGTGGGTGCTCCATCACTGGAAGTTTTCAAGAAAAGATTGGAAAAACATTTGTCCAAGATAGTATGAGGAGTCCTGTCTTGGGGAGGGGGTTAAGGTAGAAGACTTCCAAGGTCCCATCCAGCCCTATGATTCTATAATTCAGAGAGGAGAAAGACGGGCAGCCTAGGTCTCTGATACAAGGATATGTCAAGGCAGTCTCAAAGTGCTTTTAGGCTGAGGTCTGGGGGAGCAGGAGCAGCAAGAACAAATTTCTGTGTGCAATATCTAATAAGAGTGCAAGATTTTTGGGTTCAAACAATCCTCAAAGAGACTGTTTAGAAGTTCAGAAAAAGACAGGGGATGTGGCTGACATATTTATTTCCCACAGTCAATGCAGGCTATCTTCTTCAAGACTCTTACTTTTTATCCCCATTTGGCTTGAGCTAGAGACTTCCTGATTCCTTTAGGTAGCCAGGCAAAACATGAGTAAGTAAAGAAGCAAGTAAACCATTGGCAATGCTTTATTACCGATGTTTCATATAATAAAGCATATGAAAAGTTCCCACCTTTCAGGACTTCTGGGGAAGACATGATGAACTCAGAACATCTCAGCAAAAGGGGAGCAGATGACCATGGCAAAGATGAAGCAGACTGTTTTTTGGAAACTCTCCAGACAAAGGAAGGACAGAGATTGCCCACATGTGTTCCTGATGGCTGCTTCTTGTAAGGGGACTGCAGGACAATGGTTTTCCATGGGTTTCAGCACTGGAAAATGACAGGATCAGCCATCTTGCTCACAACCATGGCACAGACTTTTAAAGGATATTAAGTACTGTATATTTTTGGAAATTGTCTATTAACTATTCTAAAGCTATTAGAGACTTTCAGAGTGACAGGATTGAAAAGTCTTCATTAGATTACTTTATCTTCAACTATGAACAAAAGAAAACTTACAAGCTTAAGAACATAAATAATTTGCAATAAACAGCAAAAAGCTAAAGAAGATTTTGATCTAAGAAAGATTAAGAGTCCAGATAAATTTGGAATACTGCCTTTTATTCTAAGATTTTGGAATTATCTATAAAAAATAAACTTCTCATGGGGGAAAAAGACTTACTTTGCTTATGCCAGCAATTGCAAGTCATAGCAAATGATAAGTGATGATTTTAGAAAATGGATACAAGAGGGGATAAAAGATTCTGAGCAGAAGAAAAAATAAATAAACCTGATATTGGTTAATACTGGGACATACAGAATGATACAAAATGTTATAACATCCAAAATATTAAAGGAGATCTTTGAAGAACAAAGCCAGAAGATACACAATCAACAAACTCATACAAATAGTCCTCAGCTTACAACCTATTCATTTAGTGACCATTCAAAGTTACCACAATACTGATAAAAATAACTTACTATTGGTCCTTGCACTTATAAATATTGCAACATTCCTAGAATTACATGATCAAAATTTGGATGCTTGCCAACTAGTATGTATTTATGATGGTTGACCACTATTTGTAATCTTTCTTGGGGGGTTCCAAATGCAAAGTCAATGGGGAAGTTAGATTTGCTTAACAACCATGTTACTTAACAATTGTGGCAAAAAGCTCATAAAATCAGGAGCAATTCACTTAATGACCACCTTGCTTAGCAATGGAATTCTAGTCCCAATTGTGGTTGTAAGGCAAGTATTACATGTAATGATATCTGCTTCTATGAACAAACTGTGTCTAAACAATTTTACTGAAGGAATGACAGATGTGAAGTAACAGATTTTATCTGATAAACAAATACAAAATGTGGGACTACAAATGACATATTAAGAGAATGATTTGGAAAGTACATTTCACTGGATATTCAAAAGAAACTGACAAAAGTTTTAAAAATTAAAAGGAAAAAAATACAAATGAAAAACCAAGAGAATGATTTGGAATTTTTTTTTCTTATTGGATCTACAAAAGAGGCTTGTTAAAGCCTTGAAGAAATCTGGGTGATGGGATAAAGAAGAACTGAAGAGAAATAAAATCCTAAAACAATATTGAAATCAATTAGATTAGGACTGTTAGAAGGAAGGAATATGAAGTTGCCTTATTTGTTCTAGGTTAAAATAATTTTTTTGCAATATTCAGGTAAAACTTTATGGACTTTCCTGACATCAGGACTGAAAAACTGATGTTTTATGGTTTTGCTAATAGATAAGGGTAGAATAAAAGTGCAGTGGTGTAAGTGGTTAAGACGCTTGACTTGTCAACTGGAAGGTCAGCAGCCCAAGTTCAAGACCCAGCACTGCCATGCAACAGGGTGAGCTCCTACTGTGTGCCTCAGTTCCTGCCAACCTAGCAGTTTGAAAGTGGGCAAATGCAAGTAGATAAATAAGTACCGCTATTCCATTGGGAAAGGTAACCATGTCCATACACTTTTGGCATCTAGTCATGCCATCCACATGACCATGGAAGTGTCCTCAGATGAGCGCTGGTTCTTCAGCTTGGAACTGGAGATGAGCACCCCCCTCAGAGTTGGTAATGCTGGCAGGGAAACCTTTACCTTTTACCTTTTATTAAGGGATAGAATACGTCATGAAGAGATTGATGTTTGTGATCTTAGAAAGGGGGAAAGAGTTATTAAATTTGTTTATTTTATTTATTTATTAAATTTATATGCCGCCGAAATCTGAAGACTCTATCTTGTTGTGATGAAAGTTGGAAGTCACTTCTTTTCTTTTTCTTTAGTAGTAGGGTCTTTCTTTTCTTGTTCTTTTGTTTATATTCCCTGCACTTTTTATTCTTTCTTTCCATTCTCTTCTCTTTTAGTTTGTATTAGTTTCTACTATTGTAATTAAAATCCTCAATAAAAATTACATTTGTTAGAAAAGCCCCCACCTTTCACAACCAACAATTTCCAGTGAATGGAAATGCTGCAAGGAAGAGAGAGGATGCTGGAGCAGTCACTGGAATAGGCAACATTAAAAAAACTAAGATCATGGTGACCCTCCCATCTCTTCCTGAAAAATAGAAGGGGAAGAAATGGAAGTGGTGGCAGATTTTATCTTCATGGCAGACAATTTGAAATGTGACTGCAGCCATGAAATCAAAAGATGCTTGCTCCATGGGAGGAAAGCTATGGCAAACCTAGACAGCGTATTAAGAAGCAGAGATATCACCTTGCCGACAAAGGTCTGTATAGTCAAAGCTACGGTTTTCCCAGTAGTAATTTTGGATTTGAACCAAGATTATTCTGTCATTTGGGAGATGGTATTCCAGTACTCCTTTTCCTACACTTTTATTTACTATGATGGCTACCCTATTTCTTGTAAGGGATTATTTTCCATAGTTGTAGATACAGTGGTCATCTAAATTAAATTCACCCATTCTTGTCTGTTTTAGTTCATTGATTCCCAAGAGGCTGATGTTCAATCTTGCCATCTCATTTTGACCGCACCTAGCTCACCTTGATTCATAGATCTTACATTCCAGGTTCCTATGCAATATTGTTCTTTACAGCATTGTGCTTCCCTTTCACCTGCAGTCACATCCACAGGTGAGCATCCTTTCAGCTTTGGCCCAGCTATTCCACTCTTTCTGGAGCTACTTGTAATTCCTTCTGATGTGAGAGGCTCATCTTCTGGTGTCCTATCTTTTAGCCTTTTGTTGCTGTCCATGGGGTTGTCTTGGCAAGGATACTGGAGTGGGAGAGGTCAATTATCCTGGCATCTGCTGAAAATCTAGGGATTGCTATTCTAGTCTTCTCTTACTGACCGTTTCATTTGCCAGAAAGTGGAAGAAAGAGCAAGGGGAACTGCTCTTCTGGACCTAATCCTCACCAAAGAGGAGAGGGACGACAGAATTAACTCCTGTTCTGGATCTCCACCAAATTTTGAACCAGCATCTATTTGAACAGGCAAGGCCAGAAACCTAACCCAGAGTCACCAGGGCCAAGTTTTGAATCGGGAGCTCCCAGCCAATGGCACAGCCACTGACCTTCTCGGGGAGCCTCTGCTGCCCTTTCAGAGGCTGGACTCCCTTCCGCCAAGGCTTCGCACAGCTGCTTTGCGACGCGCAGGGTCCCAGGAAGCACCTCCGCGCGTGGCTCCTTCGTTCGTCAGGCGCGCGCTGGGTTCCAGCGCGGGGGGAGCTCGGGAGGGGCCCGGCGGGCAGCCAGGAGCGGAGGCGGAGAGCGGAGCCGAGCGTAACGCCGGCACCAGCTGGCGGCTGCCGTGTCAATAAGACAAGGCTTCTGTTGCCCTGGAAACGCTTCCTCCCCCAGCCCAGGAGTCCAGGCCCCCGGGCCGCCGCGGCTCTTCTGCCCGACGGGAATCCCACGGAGGTAGGGGAGCTGCTGGCGGGGGGGTTCCTGCTCATCTCCCACACCCAGCTGCTTCAGCTCGTCCTGCGACCCTCCCAGACCCCCAATTCTCCCTGCCCCCTTCACCGCATCCGCAGCAGAAAAGACCTCGGGGGTGCGGCGTCCGGGAAAAAGCTCTACCTACCGTCCCGCCGGCCGGCAGATCGCAAGGCCTGCCAGAGTTCAGGGCTCGGCGTGCCGGGGCCGGGGGTCGGGGCTCGGCAGGCGACTCTCGTATTTACACCACAAGACGCGCAACCGGCAATAGAAAACTTGTTGGCGGTTTTGTACGATCTGCTGGGCGTAAAGCAAGCAAAAAGAGCGGGTTCCCTCGACTCCACCGTGGGAAAACCCCGCAACCCGGGGACTCGGCCAGGCGCGCGTAAGCCGTCTTGACCTCCGTCCGGTTCAAGCCTTCGGCCGAGCCCCGCCCCCTTGCCTATCGTGCTTGTACTCCGCAGAGCCAGCATGGAAGCAGAACCTCTGGAAGCGTCGTCGTCGCTGCCTCTGGGGGAGTCTTCCCAGTCCTTGGAGCGGGACGATGAGGACGAGGGCGCGGTGGATGCCACCAGCACGTCACCCACAGCTCGCGAGGTGGAGGAAGAGCTCATCCCACCCTCCTCTACCTCCCTGGGGAGCGACGAGGACACTGTCATGCCGCGATCGACCTCCTTCGAGGGGGCGGATGACCTCCCGAGCACATCCCTGCTCCCCTCCTCCGAGTGGCTGGACCAGCAGGGCCCAAGCCTCAGCGAGCTGTCCTCCATACCACTCCAGAGCTCCCCCGTTGCCGCCACCTCCTCGCCCTCGACATCAACGCTCTTCTGGAAGGCCTGTGATGAGCTGCAGCAGTTGCTGGAAGAAGAAAAGGAGCAGGCCCACGGGGAGCAAGCCGGTCCCCTGTCTGGGTTAAGCCCAGGCTGGCCAGCCGAACAGCTGAAAGTGAAGAAGAAGGCCCTGCCAGCCAAGAAGGGCATGCAGGGTCAGTGGGAGTGGGCCCAAAGGAGCGGGTTGCCAGGAAATGGAGCCAGGGGCTGCCAGGGGCTGCTGGCAAGGAGAGGGAAAGAGGAGAGAGCACTGGAGCCACAGGGCCCTTGCTGGGCTGCTGCTTCCCTTCGGCTTCTGGGCTGGGCTCTGGCTGCAGAACGGCAGGGAAACCTGGGTGGGAGCAGGAGCCTGGGGGTGAAGCAGATGGTTTCTTCAGGGAGGGTTGTGCAGGGTGTCCCAAGGCGGTGGTTGTCCAACACTGGAGGACCATCTCTTTGACCTGAGGACCCTTGCCGGGGCCTAAGAGCCCCAGTCCAACAGCAGAGAAGAGGGCTCCCCAGAGCCTAGGCAAGAAGTTTGGGGATGGAGAGGGAATATGGCCACAGAGACACCTCCACAGCCCTCCAGCTTGCAGTCTGAATCACTGAATCACCAGACAGGCAGGGAGAGGAGCAGAGGGAAGCCAGGCCTGGAGGACCCCAGAGGGAGTGAGACGCTCTCTTGGATCCCAACATGGAAGGCAGTTGACATAAAACAACTGCCTACCCCTGAAAAGCTGGGAGTGAGGATAGGGCAGCTTCTGAGGCCAGGCTGCTCTCTCCACAGGCTACACGGTGAAAGGCATTGTGCCAGCTGAGAAGGAGGAGCAGGTGTCAGTGGCCAAGGCCATGCACCATTACAAATTTGCCAAGAATGTCAAGGAGCTCTTTCACCTAGAGAAGGAAGTAGCACTCAAGTCCATTCAGACAGGTGGGTGGGAGCCTCTCTGCAATGACCCCTGGAGGAGAAACCCCAGGGACAAGCCTCATTAGGGACAGTCTTCACATAATTTTGGAGATGAGGCATTGCAACCAATGGAGGGTTTCTGAGCAGCCTCCCATATACTCTGCTTCCTTCCAGTGGTGCTGTTGAGGAGCCTACGCAGAGTCTAAGCCATTTCCCAGTCCAGCACCTGGGACACTCCCCTTTCCCTGTGCAAGAGAGAGGAAGGACTGCTGAAACCACTGGGTGGGATTTGAGCTGTCTAGTGAGAGATTGAGTCCCCGCTGACTGCCCAAAGAGCCCCTCCAGCCTCTGTAAGCCCATCTACTGAGCACACCCCTCTGCTTCTCTGCAGGTCTCTACATTGGCTGGCGCTGTCCTGAATATCTATGGGATTGTTTCCGGGTGGGTGATGAGTCCAAGTGCTTCTGTGGGCACCTGCTGAAGGTGCATCAGGTGTATGTGGGTAAGTAGCAGAGCAGGAGATTGGGCAGGACTGCACCTGGCTGAGAGCGGCGCCTGGGCATCCTGTAGAAGATGATAGCTGCCTTCTGGATGTCTGGAATGGGGACTACCTCTAAGCATTATGGATGATGGAGGATGACCCCAGAATCTTCCAGGACCCTTGGCAATTGGGAATCAGCACATCCTATAGCAGTTGTCACATCTGTCACCTGTGGCTTCTGCTAAGAAGGATTCCATCCTCAGAAGAGCCTTTTGCCTATCGAGCAACTCCTGCTTTCCGGGGTGTCTTCCTCAATTAAGGAAATGAGGGAGGAGACTTCCTGGATTGCAGAATTTAGCTGGCACTGATTTTCTGAACTTGTATTATACATGAAGCATCAGTTACCAAATGAGCAGAAAGGCAGGAGGAATCGGCAGATCCTTTTCATGATCTTGATCTTTTGCCATCATAGATTAATGTTGCTCTCTGATTCCTGCAGCATCTGTGGTTTTGATATGTATTTTAATGTCCTTTCACAATTAATAGGCCATGTTCAAGAGACTCATTACAGGTAGTCCTTGATTTCCAATCATTTGACCACACTACTTAACAATGGCAATTCCAATATTCCCAGGTGCAGTCATTAGACCAAGACAGCATCATTGTTAGGCCAGGAACAACTTCATGCTTCTACCCTGCCAACCCATCTATTTTCTCCCATTTCTGCCCTTTTGGCAGTCCAGTACCCTGCCACTGATCCCTGCCATCCCCCACTGCTAGCAGCCGAACTTGCAATCTTTTTTCTCTTGCTTCTGGCCTGGGATCCAGGTGCTGAGAGAGGGTGCAACCCTGGGATGCACATTGAGTCAAAGGAACCTGCCAGGCCTGGCTAGGGAAGAGGCAGTGGGACAGAGAGGTGGGAGACTCTTCAATGCCAGATGAGGCAGGAGAGGTGAAGGTGGAGGGTGTGTAGGAGGTACTCTTTGGGGTAGTGGCAGAACTGGAGGAAGCTGAAAAATGTGGGCTTCTCAGAAGTGCAGCATGCACTTTTCAGCTTGTCTTGGAAACAGTCCTGGAAAAATGGCCTGGTGGCCTTCAGCAAGTGGAACAAAGCTGGCGAGTCCACCCACAGGCCCTCAGTTTGCTTTCAGCCTTGCCTTCCTCCTGCAGAGCCTCATGAATGGCCAGCAGCTTCCAATGGGCTGAAGCCCACAGGATAGTTCTCCAAGGACACTTTCAGCACATGCCCTATAGCTCATGTTGGAAGCTGCTGGCCATTCTCCAGGGGTGCTTCAGGCAAGCACTTGTAAGTTGCTTGCCTGCAGAGAGTTTTGCTGATGCTGGACTCACCTCCACTCCTCACTGAAGCCATAGGCCAGTTTTGCAGAAGTGCCTCCAACATCTGAAGAGTGCATGATGCACCTCTGGGAAGTCTGCCTTCCTCCAGTTGTGCTACATCTCAAACAGCACTTTCTACACAGCCTCCACCTTTGACGGGACTTGTGGGCAGCTCTCCTGCCTTGCCTGGTGAATGTCATATCTTGCCGCCCACTGCCTCTTCCCGATTGATAAGCTCCCTTCAGCAGACGAGTCTCATCCAGTGTCTGGATCCCTTGGCACTGGCATGAGGAAAAAGAGGCAAAGGTTATCTGGAGGCAACAGTGGTGGAGGGCAGGAGGTGTATGTGGTGGAGTGCAGGACACTCAAACTGTCAGAGATGGATGGGAGGAAAGTTGAAGGTGATTGAAGTGCTCCTTTTTGATTCTATGAATGTGGAAGTGCTGCAATGGCCATAACTTCATAGACTAGTCATAAATCCAAATTTTTCACCACTGTTGTAACTTCAAAGAGTCACTGAATAAATGGTTGTAATTTAAGGACTAGCTGTAGGTCAGAAAAATGAGTTACAATTAGATGAAATTAAAATAATAGGTGAAATTCATTAGTATGAAGTAGCCTACCCAAAGCTCCTTCATCTGTCTGAATCCCAGCTGTGCAGCCATTTTCCTCCAGTGAAGGTGTCCTCAGATAAGGGAATCCGAGTCACATCTGATCAGTTCTCTCTCAGTCTCTGGCCAAGTTAAAGTACAGAAATATTTGTCCATATACTGTATACTGTATGTTAGTTTGATTTCAGTAGAAGATTTCTTCTTTTAGCTGCTCCCATCAGGGGTCGCCACAGTAAATTTTCCGTTTCCATCTTCCTTGGTCTTGAGCATCCTCCTCAGTCACACTGACCACCTGCATATCCTCTCTCACAACATCCATGTACCTTCTCCTAGCCATCCTCTTCTCCTGCCCAGTAGTTTCACCCTCAAAAACCTCTCCCCAACATCCTCTTCCTCCTTCTGCAGCACATGCCCAACCATCGGAGTCTCGCTTCTCTCACTTCATCGTCAAACCTTCCTACCTGTGCTGTCCCTCTAATATGCTCATTTCTGAGTCCAACTTTGTCACACCCAATGAGAATCACAGCATCTTCAGCTCTGCCACCTCCATTCTGCCTCTGGCCTTTGGGTCAGGGCCACTGTCTCCGGGCCGTGCAGCATTGCTGGTCTCACCACCGTCTTGTAGATCTTCCCTTTCACTCTTGCAGATCTCTTTCTGTCACAGATCGCTCCTGACACTCTTCTCCACCCACTCCATCCTGCCTGCACTCTCTTCTTCACTTCTTTGTCACATTTCCCATTGCTTTGGGCAGTCGACCCTAGGCATTTGAAGTCCTCCATCTTTACCACCTCTACCCTCGCAACTGCTTCCCTCCACCGTCCTCTCTCTCGTTTATGCACATGTTTGACTTTCATTCCCCTTCTCTCCCGGGTGTACCTCCATTTCTCCAGGTTCATCTTGGTGCACCCCCTACTTTCACTGCAGATCATAATGTCATCTGCAAACATCACACTCCATGGAGACTCCTGTCTGACCTCACATGTCAACCTGTCCTTCACCACTGCAA